>JAVQJF010063191.1:0-10284 GCA_036023855.1 Gadopsis marmoratus | reverse complement strand
CCTATCAAAACCGCTCGTGATTATTTATTTTTTTTCTATTTTTGGGGGTATGTTTGTTGGTTTTGTTTCTTGGGCCCCCCCCCCCCCCCCCAATTCTGGTGATGCTCCTGCTCTCAGGTGTATGTATTTGTTAAAATTGCATATTCAGGTGTAACAATCCTGGTACTTGTAGGGTAAGTGATTCTGTGGTATTGTGACACCTTGGAGGTTAGAGCTCAAAGTCAGGCCTCATTTGAGGTAAAACTACATATGAGTTTAATGCACAACTTAAACATTATATAGCACATTCACTACAAAGAAATTTAGTATGTTTCACATAAAAGCAAAAGCATTAGAAGAAACAAGTTGTGCAAAAAGGTTGCAAGGGGTGGGCCCATACTGAAGCCCCCACTTCTCATTAATGTGCTTTGTTGACTAACAGATTGCTTGATTTAAAAAACGATTACTTTGCCATTAGTCATTAACTAGTCACTAACTTAACTAACTTGGTGCAATTAGCATGTTTGACATTTTACAGTGCATGTGTATAATTAATAGTCATGGTCTGTCTGAAAACATGCTGAGCATAGTGGCTGACCAAATATTGTAACATCACATTTACATTTTACACCTACAGTCTTACTGCCTCAGATCTCAATGAAATATGTTGCTAATCATTTTCTACTGATAAGATCCATTCTTATATCAAAATTAAATTGTCTCATCTCTTAGCATCATATTTGAATGATTACGCATGTGGATACAATTAACTAAAGTAAGTTAAATGTGAGTTTACCTTTTAGAAATATTTTTTTGTCAACAAACCTAATCTTATGAATGTTTAGGATCGCTGGGTCACCATGGCACTAATCAAAGAGACAAAGAGTATAGACACAGAGGTGTCACTGTTAATTGGTCAAAGTGATGGAGTATATTAAGTAAAGACTTACTAAATATGAGTCTTTTGAATATAACAAACAACTCTAATTATCTAGAGTTGTTTGTTATTATTTTATAGGCTCAATCAAATCGCCTAAATGTGATGTATGAGTATTGACGACTTCCGACCGCCACGTGAACGCAGCATTTCACCCATCAAGTCTGTGGGCATTCCCATATGACGTGAACGCAACACAAAACGACAGCAGACAGAGGTGAAAAGTCTGGATCATGTTTTCGTTCCAGTGGAGGCACACTTGAATGACAAAGGACATTGTAAATAAAGAGCAACAGGGCGGTTGGCAGAGCACGTCGAGGTTCTGTCCACAAAGAGAAGACGTTGATGTTGTTGTTAGCGAACCAGCTAGCGCAAGCTGAAATTTGTTAAGCTAGCTAACGGAGGACCCTGTTAGCTAACCGCCACCATCATCGCTCCTAGCCAGCTGTGCATCGCCCTGTCTTCCTACGATGGGAAACACAGCAACTGCAAAGAGGGGCAATGAGCAAGAAAGCGGTGAGCACCTCAAAACCACCCAGCTAGCCTGTTAACCATCTAACGTTAGCTGTTGTACAGCTTGCTAATCATGAAGTCCGTGGAGAGCAGCCGTTAGCAGTTGTTGTCCAGTGTTAGCAGGCAGTACAGGGATATACAGTATGCTGCAGAGAAGAACCATCTTTGGTAGGACAGCTTGCAAGGTGTGTTAGCTCCGTCGTAATGATTCCTGTTGGTTTATCTCACTTTGCAAACTGCCGCAGATGATGCAGCTGGCTAATTATTGAAAGTGATATATGAGCAAATGACAGTGAGGTTCTCGCCATCCTGTTGAAGGTTTCCCGCAGCAGTGAGAGCAAAGAAAGATCCTCGACTCAACGGAATGAAAGCTTTACATTGTAACGTTTAACTGAAGTTATCAAGGCACCATGTTACATTTCCAAAGAGCTAATATCGGGCTGCCTAGAGCCAGAAAACAACAGCAAACATTCTACTAAAGCTGCAATACAGGGCCTAGTCACTTCTAACAACAGGTACTTGATAAGGACTAACAAGACAATTTGACCAGAAGGCTGCTTACTAGTGGTTTCTATCTTTGTTTTCCAAACAAGGGCTGCAAAATGGCTAGCAACTGTTTCCACTCGTCTGTCAAATCACCTGTTGTGTTGATGCTGTAACATGAAGGAAAGGCAGCTGGCCCACCTAGTCAAATTGCACCTTTTTGAATAGCAATTTTGCAATCATCAATCACTTGAAAGCAGTAGCCAGAGTTGACTCTGTTGTGTTTAGCATGCATTTGTCAGTAATGACCGAGGTAATCCACTAAACTGTAACATGCGTAGTGGTCTGTCTGCACTGATCTTGACCTGCTTTCTGTTTGGAAGCAGTCCATCCAGTCTCACAGCCTTGTGACTCAAGCCACCTGTAGTTTCAGCCAGGAGGGGCTGAGGGGTTGTGTACAACACTGTGATGCAAACTGCAGAAACACGTGAACACGTGTCATTTAGATTTCTGTTTCCATTTTAGGTATTTAGAGCGGCCCACACTGGTGGAACTCCAAAACAAACCCACATTTGTAGTACACACTTTTTAAAGCAGTAAGGGTGACTTTAAGCATAGGGCAAAGCACTCTGAAGAACTGCATTATTAAACTTTACCACCAGAGAGCACGATAACCAGTAGATAACGTCTGGGTCAGTTAGAGGGTGTGACAGGCTTACAGTTTCCTTATCAGCCGTCTGAAAGCACCACAGCTGTGCAATGTGTTTGACATTAAGAGCATGGCCTTTTTGTGCACTTTGCTTACTTTGTATAGTTTGTCAAGACAATGTCACCTTTTGCATGGGAGACTAAGTGTTTTCAAATGACACTACACACAGGAAACTTAGATATGCAATTGGCCACTGAAACTGAAGCAGAGTGCCTGAACAGGAAGCTTAACTTTATGTGGTTAGCCAAGCATTGCAGTGTACTTGGCTGCATACAGGAAGCTAGTATAAGTCATTGTTCTTAAGTCTGAAAACGTTTACTTTGCCTGTGAGTCTTTTCACTAACGCATCAAGAAATTTGCCTCAAAATGGCGCAGGAAAAGGATCAGTCCTTTGCCAGCCGTTTATTCCACAGATATCGTAAGAGTAGCCAAGACCACAAAGGACAAGAGAGTGAGGTGGCTCGTGTCTCAGAGTTCACCATCATGTGCGATAAATTGAGTAAGTGCAGAGTTTTTTTAAATATCGCTCTGGGCAGGATAAGTCTTTTGAGCATTTGTAGTTCTTTTTTTTGCGGGAAAACTGATTTGGCTGAAGCTTATAAAATAAACCTAGTATTAGTCAAAATTGTGCAGGTCTTTTAATGTGTTTGATAAGCCTTTAAGTGCGATTATGGAGTTCTTTTCATGTGCATGCTTGTTCAGTTGGCCATCAATAGTTTGTCAGGTCTAAAAAACATCAAGCAACAGCCCTGTTTCACAACCTTTTATTGTTTGGAGTTTTTCCTTACTTACCTCTCATCAGGTTCACAATTGCTGTATTTTGTCACACTTTCTTGATCCACCATCAGTAAAAGCAGCTTAGGCATAACACTTTGTAGAACAGGCCATTTGAGGCATTTCCGTCACTTGCATCATCTTAATATCCCTGTCCTGTCATTTTTGTGCACTGTTGTGCAAGTATGAAATGTGTTTTATGTGTGCTTTTTACAATGTCTGTTTTTTATATTCTTTTGTGACAGATGGGTGTAGTTTTTTTTATTAAGTGTAGGATAGCCAGAGTCGCATCCAACACTGGTAAGAAAGAAAGTGAAGGTTAGGTCTAAATATTGAAGACACTCTACTGTGCAGAATCAAACCCCAATTATCAAAAATATCCACTTAGAGCTTAATTGTAAATAACTTACAAAAAATATATTTTTATTTACAACAATATATATGTACCTATTGTATTTAGCTAGTTTAAAGAGACAATGAAAGAAACACGTTTTCCAAACAAAATAATCTTGTTTCAGTGTAGAATAATTTAATCTGGTTTAACATCTGTCAGGTGGTAGGGATGCCATACGTTGTCTTCTTCAGCATAGCTTTGTTGTGTGTTGCATTTAATCCACTTGAATTTCAAAATGTTCTTGTTTTAAGCACTTCATAAATGTTTCTTCCTCTTTCTCTTCTCCATCATTTCCATCCATGTGGGTGAATGTTCCTGCAAACCCTTGGTGAACTGTAGAGACTTTTGGTATGCTCATTTTTCCATGAGCCATCCTAAGTCACAGGGAGAGGGAGAGAGTTTATTCTGCCACTGCATTTAAATCAGAAACCGCATACCAAGTGCACCACCAACAAGACATTAGATACTTGCCATGACTCTGTGACTTAGGACATCTCATGTCTGCCGTGTCTTTCACAATGCACTGTCTTTCCAATGCCTTGTCCCGTGTCACTTACGTTCTGCATTTTGTCTTGTTTTCTCTGCCCATTATTAGTGCCCCCCCCCCCCCACACACTCCTACCTACTCCTGAAAGGGATGCAGAATAGCTTGTCTTTAAATTGGCTACTTCTGTAAAGTCCTCGAGCTCTTTGCATCACTTTATTAATTCAATTGTCCTGCTTAGACGTGTGGTTTTGAGTTTGGTTAAGGGGGTATTTTTTGTTGTTTTGTCAAGTATAGTCCTGCATCTTCAGTACTTGACATTTGCCTGACCTTACAATGCATTTGTTTCCCTGAACATGTGAACTGCCTTTTGTTTATTTTCCTGAACATGTTAAACTGCCCCATTTTTTCCCCCTCAGCATGTAACCTGACCTTGTGTGAGTACCAAAATGCTCATTGTTCGGTTTCTTTTTACAGTGAAAGAGTTCTTAGCTAAAGCCAAAGAAGATTTTTTAAGAAAATGGGAGTGTCCGCCACAGGTAAGTTGTTCCTATCCAAACTTTCTTTTCCCCTAACACTCTGGACTCGAGTGTTTTTCATGAGGCAAAATGATTAGGCATTTTGTATGATTGCGCATAGTCACTTCCTGGCTTACATCTTGTTGACTTGAATGCTAGCTGATTTCATAATTGTACTGGGTCAGTAAGAGGCATTATTGTAAAAACATCTCCATCCAGCTTATGTGTTTTTACTCTGAGCTACATGGAGACAAAATGTCCTACCAGTGGCATCTATCTATAAGAGCTGCAATTACACCAGACTTACAAGCAGAAATGAAGGGTTTTAATCGTCAGTTTCCTGTCTCACTTCCACTGATAATGTGTTTCCTCAGAGCACAACTGGCCTGGATGACTTTGATAGGTTCAAGACTCTGGGCACTGGCTCATTCGGGCGAGTTATGCTTGTGAAACATAAAGAAACAAACAAGTTCTATGCCATGAAGATCTTGGACAAACAAAAAGTAAGTGTATGGCTTTAAAGAAAACAAT
Organism: Gadopsis marmoratus; assembly: GCA_036023855.1. NCBI lineage: Eukaryota > Metazoa > Chordata > Actinopteri > Centrarchiformes > Percichthyidae > Gadopsis > Gadopsis marmoratus. The sequence continues at coordinate 4,962 of JAVQJF010063191.1, read as the reverse complement.
TTACGCATCTCATAAGAACTAGTCTTGTAAATCAGGGTAGTCTGTGAAAAAGCAAACTTGTGCTTGCTTGACAAAATGCTGTAAGTACATAAATGCAGTGCGTCTCATAAAAGGAAATGGAGCACATCCTCTCAAACACGTCCAGCGTGTTATCGTTGGAAACCTCAGAGGCCCTTCATGTGAGAGTTTCGATCTTTAAATACTGATGTGAGAGTCGTAAGGAGGAGGTTAGTGTGTCCTCAGCGCTTTGCTCATGTAGCTCTGTTCCCTTGAATTTCACACATAGTTTTAAGAGCTAGACGTGTCTGGCTTTCTGTTTCCGCCGTACTGCTGAAAGTCTTTTCTTTTTACATTGTGTGGCTGCTTACTTGGCTTCACTTTATATACAGGGCTTATTCTGTGTTTTGTTTTTTTTTATCCCACCCACTGCTGATTGTGTACATTTCACATTGTTTTTAATGCTGTACATTAGGTATTGTTTTCTATTGAAATATTTCAGGACAGTATGCAAATTAACTTGCAAAGACTTGAATCTTGCATGAGATATATATATATATATATATATATATATATATATATATATGGTAGGTAATTCATCACAGCAACTGTCATGTCCAGATGTTGTATAATTGCATGCTAATGCAGTTGAAAATGTAGATTGAGTTCATGTCTGACAGCCTGCTGCTTGTTTGAATCTCTGACATGTCAGGCTTTTTAAAGCAAAGCAAAAACAAATTAGCACTTTCCTTTCCGGGATGTCTGTATTTTGCTTATTGTTAGTCTTACTTTGATTTTCTGACTCTCAAGTCTTGTATGTTGGAGCTTCCCACCAACTCGTAAATGGACCAGACTGGCAGACTTAGAACTAGGGCTGAATAATTAATCAAAACAGCATTTTGACCAAGTGCAATATCCAAATCGCAGGAGCTGCAATTTCTTTGATAAAGGTAAAACGTGTGACAACCTACCATTATAAATGAATGATTGTGGTGCTACAGAGATGCCTCGGCCTACCAACCATATTCTCCAGACGTAAAGGAACATGCTTTTTAGGTAAAGACACCAGCAAAAATCATAATTTTTATGTCTTTTCTATGAAAATTAAATACTAAAACTTCAATTTCCACTAAAATCATGGCTCATGTCGCAATCACAATATCTGTCAAAATAATAGTGGTATAATATTTTTTGCATATTGTTCAGCCCTACTGTGAACCATGCAACAGTAACCATACTCTTGACAAAAATGAAACAAAATGTGATGTTCACTCTGTTGGATTATTTATCTTGAGCAAGTTATAAGTAGATGGTGAGACCATGCTGAAATAAATGGAAGCAAGTAGCTGATTGGAGAGTTGAACTCAACTTGAATTCCAAAATGTGTAAAAAAAAAAACAATAATTGGTAAGTCATAGTTGGGCTGTAACAAGCAAAAATATATATATTTTTTTTAAGTTGTCAATCTCTGATATCATGAAAAACCTTTCTGGGTACTTTCTGTTGTATTTTGGAACACACTCCCATGATCAGGAACATACTGTACTTAATATAGCTTATGTACTTACTGTATATTGTGCCTTGTTTTTTCAGGTGGTGAAGTTGAAGCAGATAGAACACACACTAAATGAAAAGAGAATACTACAGGCCGTCTCCTTCCCCTTCCTCGTCAGATTGGAGTACTCTTTCAAGGTACATGCTAACACTCACCTCACCGACTACATGGTTAGCACATAACCAGTGTTTTTATACCAAGGAATCCTAACTCTAACCTAGCAGACCTTATATGTCCGCCCATCACAGTGCTACAGTTGGTACAGTCTATCTCAACATATCCTGCAAACACGCTCAACAGAGTAGATTAACCCCATAATGTACCATAATTGAATCTGATTGGGGTGTTTTTTTTCCCCAACCTGAAGAGCAATTAACACTCATTTAACATGCGATCAGATGTTGTGCCCCTGCTTAAAGGTGTTTTGCTTTGATTAACAGGACAACTCAAACCTCTACATGGTGATGGAGTATGTGCCCGGTGGAGAGATGTTCTCGCACCTCCGACGTATTGGAAAGTTCAGGTATAGCGAACATAGAATTAAATTTTTTTATTTAAAGACTTACCACAGTTTTCACTCTTGCTCACTGTGTTCTGATATTGTCAGTGATGAAATAGCTTGAGACAGGTATTATTTTTAAGATGGCTATACAATGAATGATTGAGTTTGCTCCTTCACTCTAGAAGAGACTTGTGTTCATATATTGCACCAATGTCTGACTGTCCACCCCCCTCCCCCCTGCTTTCAGTGAAAACCATGCAAGATTTTATGCAGCTCAAATAATACTCACCTTTGAGTACCTTCACTCCTTGGACCTCATCTACAGAGACCTGAAGCCTGAAAACCTGCTCATAGATCAACATGGGTATATCCAGGTACACAATTTATGTAAAGTTTATAATAGAAAAGTAAACTGAATGGAAAGATATCAGGCATCAGCAAGTTCTGTGTGTAAACTCTTAGTTGGCAACTGAGAATGTCATCAGACACACTTTACACTCACTCGTCAGCTGCTAGTAGAAAACGGCCAATAATTAATGTGTGTACCTAGTGTTAATGAATATGAAGACAGGTAACACAAGAAAATGGCAAATGCACATGTTTAGGTTTTACCCAAGTTAGTTATAAGAAAAACAAAATCTGACTTAACAGGCGTAGGCTTTTGTTAGTAGCCATGGATCTGAAGTGTACTACATGTTGGCTTTGCCCTTACGTACCTTCTTTTCTTATCACGCTCCTATTGTTCTTTCTTCAGGTCACAGACTTTGGCTTTGCCAAAAGAGTAAAAGGCAGGACCTGGACATTGTGTGGAACTCCTGAGTACCTGGCTCCAGAGATCATCCTCAGCAAGGTGAGCTCTTTATGCCCAACGCAACCCACATACATGTTATTGCAGAAGTGGATTGGCATCAGCCATTAGTTTTTTGTTTTTTTTTAAAGATTTCGCCTAGAAACCACCTTACACCCTTTGGAAAATAATGGCATTTTTTCTGTTTCTGACTCTTCCAGGGCTACAACAAAGCTGTGGACTGGTGGGCACTTGGAGTCCTTATCTATGAAATGGCTGCTGGTTACCCTCCTTTTTTTGCTGATCAGCCTATCCAGATCTACGAAAAGATTGTGTCTGGCAAGGTAAACAGAGATAGCCACGAGAGTTTAACATTTTAATTTTCTATATTTTCTCTGCTTGCCTTTCAACCACAAGCATGCACTTTGCATTGTTTCTCCAGTGTTTCTTATCGCTCTTCACATACTGTAACCAAACGTATTCAATTAAATGGTTGTTCCCTTCTTTTTTTCGATCCTGTAGGTTCGATTCCCGGCTCACTTCAGCTCCGACCTGAAGGATCTGCTGAGAAACCTGCTCCAGGTAGACCTGACAAAGAGATTTGGCAACCTGAAGAACGGTGTGAATGACATAAAAAATCACAAGTGGTTCTCCGCAACTGACTGGATTGCCATATACGAGAGAAAGGTATGCATTTAACATGTTTCTGAGTTCAGAAAGGGGCAGCTTGCTAAGTCAGATGATAAACCACTATTTTTAAAATCGCTACCACAAACCTAGTAAAATAACCAGCCAGGAGACAACATTCGCAGATAACACTACATCATCTGGCCTCATGACAGTAATGCAGTCTCACACTTGTTACAGCTCACGTTTTTATGGCAGAATAACACGATGACATGGTTTGGTCTGTAGAAATATGAAACTCAAATACTTCTGACGTATAATCCCCTAAAAGCTTGATTTCATCTAGAAATAACTTTAACAGTAAAGGCTTCACACCAACATGTGACAGTATTGTCAGTGTGTTACCAAAATAATCAAGACATAAGGTGATTCTTTTCACCTTTTTATCACTAAAACTAATATTATGTTCCCCCTTTAATTCTTTTTTTTATAAATGTGTTTTGGGGGACAGACACATTCTCTCTTAGCAGTCATGATGGATCAAGCAGTGAAAACACTACACATTTCGTGAATTTTAAGACCACCAATTAAGACATTTTTGAGGAAAATACCAGTCTGCAACCAATTGATCAGAGCATCCTGAGTTTGAATTGATTGAATGATTAACACAGAAATAAGCAACTTGCAGTACTTTAACAGAATGTAATTTACAAAGATTCCCCATTTTCTTCTGTGTTCTTAGGTTGAAGCCCCCTTCATGCCAAAGTGCAAAGGACCAGGAGACACAAGCAACTTTGACGACTACGAAGAGGAGGACATCCGTGTCTCACAAACAGAAAAGTGTGCAAAAGAGTTTGCTGAGTTCTAGTGAGTTGGGCAAGAGTCCCATCAGGGCTCACATGATTTTTGGGATATTTGCACTCTCCTGAGGTTTAAGGTGGAACTGAGGTCATCACGTTTTCAAAACAAATGCCTCGTTCCTTCATTCCACACAGCTGAATGAGGTCCTTCTTGCCATGATCCTGCGTGCAGTTAGCACTAACCTATACACAGGCACATTATGCAGACACCCCTTGTGCTGCAACACAAAAATACTAGACCACGTTCTCATCTTTTGTCTAAATTCTTTTGTTTTTTATGTGTTTGAAAAGCCTCCCTCCTTGTTTCAATTCAAATATTGATTGAAAAACAACATGAAACTAATATGCCCATTTTCAAGTGGCACAAAGAGTGGTTGATTGTATTAGTTGGTATTGCACATATTGTGATTTAAGCTTTGGGAAAATAGGGATTTCCTTTTTTTGGTTTGAATTTCTAACAATACGTTTTGTCAGTTATCTGTCATCTGTTACATGCCTGAGTATGTTTTAGGGTTCATCCATCCATCCATCCATTTTCCACCGCTTATCCGGGGCCGGGTCGCGGAGGCAACAGGCTAAGCAGGGTTATCCACACGTCCCTCTCCCCTGCAACGCTTTCTAGCTCTTCCCGGGG
>JAVQJF010063186.1:0-15405 GCA_036023855.1 Gadopsis marmoratus | reverse complement strand
GACTCTCTCTCTCTCACATAGTTTATATTGATTCACACACACACACACACACACACACACACACACACACACACACACACACACACACACACACACACACACATATGCTCCTGTCCATGCAGTATGTGTAGACAAGCATGATAACATGCAGGCACATCTGTTCATAATACCATTATACAGTATGTGTGTTTAGCAGAGAGAACTGATAGCTATGTAATCGCCTCGTTCACCTGCGCATGTTGCAGCTTTGCAGTGTCTGTGAGTAGTTGTCTGAAAGTGCAGCAGGGTGACAGACACAAAAACAGAGGGATAAAGAGAAGAGAGCAGAGATAAGTAAGAGGTGAAAAGCGGTTTGTGTATGGGGTGAAGGTGGATAATAACTGTGTTCTTATCTTTTTACCGCCGTGTCGTGAGCCCCGAAAGAGCAACAGCACAAGGCAACAAGCTGCTCCGGCCTACCTGTGATGGGGGGGAAATTTACGACTACTGTCACGGATCGTGTTTCTACAGGTCAGCACTCTGTGACCTTCACCGTCTCAGCACGTGGCTTGTCAACACAAAGCTCCATTGGCCAGACACACACACACACAAACATATGATCTCTCTCACACACACAAACATCCCCACTCGTATGCTCCTCATCTGTTTTGGTGACACGGTGCTATCAGCCATCAGCAGCCCTCCTGCTGTTGGTTTATAAGATACTATTGGCTGCAGCCTTTCAGGCAGAAAGTAGTGAAACTGACAAACTCTATTACACAACATGATCCCAAAATAAACACTATTCTCATAGCCCGATATTGACATTTAACTTAACTATACATTGTAGTGACTTTAAAGTTTAACTAGGTAACAGTTTACAATGCAGTACACAGAAATATGAGAGGAACGAATCAGGAATGACCTGATGATAGTGAACCATTAATGAGTATTTCCTAAATAACTCAGAATTGAGGACTGCATCGTAGATCATGATGAGTTGCTAGAGAACAGACTGGGAGATACTATATTAATGTAAAGTATCTGTGAATCGGAATAACCTCCAAGTCATTCCTACTTAACTCTAAAGTACTAGCCACCCATTCATCACTAATTACATAATAATTAGTTACTTTGTAAAGTGGCACATCATACTGAGTTACAATGTAGTTCTTCGGTTTACTTTACGATTAACTGACATTACTTTATGGAAAATTTGATTTTAATAGTTTAATAGTCGTAAAATTTGCGAAAAGTTGATGATCCGGTCAAAATGTGCATTTTCAGGAGTGATGTTCTGTTGGACAGGGAGCGATGTATTTTTGTCACATTTCCCTCAGCAGTCCATTTTGTACAATAGCAAGTTGTCTGGAATAAACGGACCCACTTTTTAACTGAGACGTTTGGTAAGTGCAATTTAGGGCCTATTATTAAGAATAAACAAAGTCCTTTCACATTATCTTATTTTGAATCAGTCAAACACTCTCAGGCGTTTATTAACGTCTTCTCCTTGTTCCAAGTATGTTCAAAGGAGTTTGAAGGTGCTCTGCCCGCAGTCAATCGTGCGCCACTGAACTCCTAAACTCCTGGACATTTTTCAGGGGAAATTTCCCACGTGGAACAGGACGCTGGACAAGCTGGGAGCTGCTGGTCGGCTGCAGGTTCACACGCCAAAAGGTAGAGTGGAGAAAAGTTGCAATCATCAACAACAAACCTGTCGACAAGATTTATGGCACACTGCTTGTTCGGAGTTCAGATTTCAACTTTTGTACGAAGGCTTGTGTGAACTTTAAACACACAGACACAGTACAGTTACACATTCTAAACAGGCGTTTTAAAAAATATCCTCACTCTCAGGATCAACTGCTCAAATAAGCACACAAATAATTCTATTACTATACACGTGAGAACACTTGATTTCATTCTTTGGAGGCTTTTCCTAACCTTAACCATACGCGCATGTCAACAGGACAGCACAACATAATTCATAAAGCTTAAAGAGAAGGGTTATTTGCAGGGGAATCTTGAGTGCTGCTCTGGATTCATAAGTATTTTCATGATATTTTACTTGACCCCTCACCCAAACAACAAAAGCCAACAGCTCTGGCTCACCAGGAAACTGGCTTGTACAGGTCGGGTTATTTTTAAACCGTAGCGATGGCTTTCTCCTCATCCGTTGTGACAGCTACAAGGCCACAGGAGAAAACATGCTATCACCTGACAAGAGAAGAAGTCGAGATACAGTAGCCTGGATGAGCTAAGCAGCAAACAGACAAATAGAATTGTGAAAGGTTGACTAGCATTGAAGGTGGAATAGAGGCATATTTTGTCACTTTGTTCTGTCAGGTTTAACATAAAAATGATTTGGGTGACTGAACCTGATATTACTGATTTTGCAGGATTTATCTCCTGCTCTGTTTTCTTTCTCAGGTCTTAATTTCTCTTCTTTGCTTTTTCCAAACACAAGATACACAAGACAGAACTGTGTCTGGGCATTTTGGAGCAAATATTTTAAACATATATTGTAACTTTTACCAGACTAGCACTCAGGATGGTTGGCAAATGTTTATCAGCCTGGTTCCAGAACTTTTTGAAACGCTAGCTAGCTACGTAACTAGCTACCCAGCTAGATTCATGACAAATGTCAAAGTGAGAGGACGAGAGGTCCACTTACAGAAATAACAAACACATTTCTTTCACTAATGTGACGTTAACTGCCCTCAGCGACCGCAAATGGTCTTCACTTACATAGGGCTAGGGTTCAGTGCCTTGCCCAAGGACACTTTGACATGATGGACAGGAGGAGGCAGGATCGAACCGCCAACCCGCTCAACCTCCTGACCCACAGCCGCCCATACAATACTGTCTAGTTTAAAATCCCTGTGGTCAAATTGTAATGGATACAACCTAATCCACTGCACATGAATCCTGATGCTGAACTACACTGGCTCTGGAGAAGACACACCCAACTTATCTTTGAAAGCTGTAGGTCTTGCGATGGATAAATCGGACTCAGACTTGCTTCTTTCTCTCTTTTTCTTTCTTTTCTCCTTCGTGATGAAAGAGCACCTTCAGACTGCACACATAAAAGATCCTATTTGTTGTCCCTGTTCCACAATGTGAGCAGTCCTTGTTTGAAAGTAGTCTTTCCATCAGGGCCACACAAAAGACTGCTTTACAATGTGTTATAGGAAGAAGACGGAGATTTACGGGGGAAAAGAAGAAAAGGAGCCTAAGAGAAAAAGACGAAAGGTGAAGAAAGGGGTGCTGAAAAAGTAAGAGGAAAGAAGGGATAAAAAAAAAAGAAGCTAGAGGCGAGATTGGGGCCCCCGTGGCACTCCAGGCTCTATTATCTTTGGTGCCGGTCTGAACAAAGGGGTAGGGAGAACAGGTTGGCTCCGAACCCCGGGGTGATTTAATACAGAGTTTTAATCGGAGCCTGCAGAACAATGACCACACGGGAATAAGATACTATGACATTTTTTTAACTCTTTCTCTACATGAGGCAATAGATTCTCTCTTTTTCCAAAGGCTGCACCCAAGCAGGTCTCTGATGGATCTACCAGAACCACATCCTGTGAGAAGTCTTCTGACACTGGCTGAATGAAATCTCTTGCTGAGAGAGAATAAAGCAAGTTTTGGGACTGTTTCTGTGTCTTGACAAATAATAAGAGTCCCGGTTTTGGTTTGGACAACTATTTCAAAAATGTCTTGAGTGTACTTGTTGACTGTTTGAGTTTAGCATTTAGCTCAGACAGACAAACAAATGCATTTTGGAGTATTAAAGCACCGGCTTCATTTATCTGCATTTCAAGGACTTTTGGCAGATCTACTGAAATCTTCCAGTGAACTCAATTGAAAAAAGACTTCAATGGAGTTATGTAGTTCAAGCATCTGGTAATCAATCTGTCTCCGAGTTACAGGGTTTTCACGGCATGGAAAAAGTTCAGTTAGAATTTCTTTTTAATGGTTTTTTTTTCTTTTTTTGTATGCAGTGAGTGCCCAGAAAGATTCCCTATGTTGTCTTGGCACCAGAAATCTGGGCAAATAAAACCAAAGCTATCTGCATGGCTTGATACCACTACGTGTCATTTATAATTGGCTGGATCGACCCTTTAATTGTAGACATTGAAGTAGAGGTCTACATAGACTCACTTGGTTCCAGCTAGTAACCAGGACCAGAGTCATCTGGGTCCACATTATATTTAGTGCGATTTGGTAGGTTAGTGTCCCGTTGTTGTGTTTGCAGTCTTAAAGTTGGTGGCTGGTGACACCAGTCTGACTGCGCTGTCTGCACTGCATGCCGGTTTGTCTGATGATCTACCCTCTGTAGAGTTATCTTTATTTATCAGAGATTTATTTATGTATTTCAAAGCAAACAATGTTTTTAGTCATGGAAATAAACAGGGTAAAGTTCCCTCTCTACCTATAAACAGAGGGAATCTTTAAAATCTCCTCTAATGAGTTTGCTTTTCCTGGCTCTTTGAATCAGCCTGTCTAATCAATGATGGGACTTTTAATACACTACAATGGTCTATGGATTAGTGAAGGTACTTAAACATTGGCTTTAATTAGAGCTTTGACTTTAAAGCTTCGAGAGTTGGGGTACAAACTGCATCTGGCCAGTCCAGAGGAGGCGTGGAGGACAGACAAAGCAAAGAGAAGAGAAAAGAGGGAAAAAGTGAAAGGAAGTCCTGTGGTGATGGATCAAAGTCACCTTGTGGAGGTTTGACCACTCATTAGGCTGAAAGAATAGAACATGCTGGCCTTTGCCCTCTCATCTCCGAGATACATTTGTCCCGTCACCCCAGAAATTAATGAACCGGGTCATTCAAAGCCATATTTTGGGTTCAGTTGAAACTTACTGATGTGTTCTGTGTGAATCGTAACAAAATGAGCAATTATAAAACAAGGCTGTCCTCAACGGGAAAATTACAGCATGGGCTGTTTATTTTAAATGCATTAAATGACCATTGGTATGTTTTCCCTGACTAGTGAACTCCTGTGGCCTTGCAAATAGTGACTGGCAAGCGTGACATTGTTATTCTACTGCAAAACCTCTTGTCAGGGTGTAGTTTGTATTCGTTCTTGAAGTCGAGGTCATGTTTTCCTCTTTAAAACATGACCTCGACCTTTCCCTGAAATTAAATAAACTTTAACCACAGAGGTGGCAGATCAGAAGCACAAAAAAGGGCTTGTATGAAACACAAGGGCCATTAAATGTTGTTCTAATGACACCAAATGAGCGGCACTGAACAAACTGACATCTGCTATCTGACTTAATAATTTCAAATATTCAACTAGATATTATGCATTTTAGTACAATAACTAGTTACATTTTTGAAACTACCTATTCTAAATAAGTCAGATAACAGATGTTAGTTTGTTCAGTATTAATCCATTTCAAGATACCAATAGTGTCTCAGTCAGTCTCACTCCAGTATATCATAAGAGTATTTGGTGATATATAAACTAAATAATGAGCACTGGATAAATGGCTTTGCATTGATTAAAACGTTTATGGTGAAAGGTGGAAAAAGGTTCAGGTATTGGAATCTCACGAGCACCATGTATGATGATCTCCATTTATCTTACTTGGTCTTGCTCTGTTTAACATGCTGCCGTAATGTAATCAGCATCGTCCTAGAAATGCTGCATGTACAGCGACATGCTTTTAATTTCAAATTAAAGGTCCTGTGGTCCCTCTGCGATGTACAGTGTGATGGAGTAGTTGTTGTATCATGGTAGATGTAGATGTTTTTTCGGTAGTAAAACTTCTGTTCGGACGTGCTACTGTAAATACATATCTTTAGTGCATATCTTTGGATTTGGTCATTTAGCAACACATGAACAATTCTCTCTGAGCGCATTCATGCTCCCCAGAGGATAAAGCGTTGACTTTTTTGACCCTAATTGAGCGTTCCTGCTTCAACACGGTCTGGGCATAATGTCAACTTTCCACACAAGATATCTCAAAATCTAATAACCAGCTAGCCAAGCCATTTACTTGGTTAAATTTTGCTCCCAGTGGGATAAGATTGTAATATATACATGGCCATTCCACTGATGCCAAATATTTTTAGGCCCATTGCCTGTAAATCTCTAAAAATAGAATAAACCAAAAATAGAATTTGGCATTACTTGGAGGGAAAATGTGAATTAAAAAACACTAAGATGTACAGAATAGTCTAATGAAATGAAACGAAGGTAACATGACGATGAGACCTTCTATTGATTTGTGCACCATCAGGAATTCAGATCAGTCTTTGCATCTGCCGAGCAGAGAAGAAATGCCTTTAAACTTAACTTAAAAGAGCCGCATCTTGTGTCCACTCAAGGCCTCGCTAAAACATGTTCCCTTCAAAGTACTTCAGGACCACAGGCAGGTACTCCCCAACGGCAGAATATTGATCCCATCATCAGGCCAGACCTTCCCCTGCCGGCCTGTCGGCCTTCATTTAAATGACCTCTATAAAGCATCTACATCTGATCTTAATTAGATATTGAAGTCCGTTAATTAAAACATTATCTCTGGCGAAACACAGCTGGCCAGTCTGACGAGCTAATCAATGAGGATGAGAGGATGCTGTCTGCTGAAAGACGTGACGGGGAGAAACTAAAAACACACACTCCAGGCTCCAGTGTGTCAAATTAAACTGTTAAGAGGATTTGAGTTGCATGTCCTGCATTTTCGATCGATAAACTTTCAAGTCTCCTTTTTGTTCTTTCTTGTTGAGTGTCTGAACCAAGCTGGCAATTGATGAGATCATTTTAGCCATTCATCTACCCGCCTGGGATGTTTCACCTTGAGCGCATATACAGTATGTGTATTGAGCACGTTCTACAAATTAAGTATTATTTGGTGAGTTGGCAACTAACGGCTCAGATCGGGATCTTTGTTGAATTCACTGCTTGCTTATTTCATTTCTCACTTTCTTTCTTTCTTGCTCGCTCATTTCCTTACTTGTTTTTGCAGCTTATTTGCTCCTTTATCCGTAATTGTCATGCAACTCTGTCCAGATAGTTTCCAAATGACTCTGTATTACTCTTCAGCAATTTGCAAAATGAAGAAACATGAAGAATACATACAGTCCATAAATAATGCGGTCCAATTACCCAAATATTGTTGAAGCGTGTTTATTCACAGAGCCTAATTTGATTGGATCTTCTAGCTGATTTGCCGTGAGTTTTCACAGTGCAGTTGCAATCTCTTTCCTTTGATGACCACGAAGGCAACAGGGAAATGACTACCAGTGAAAGAAAGGGACTACCTGTGGAAATGCACCCTCCGCGTACGCAACCAATCAACTCAAATTGAACCGCCGTTTCAATCTGGCTGTATTCTTTGAAGCAATCAATGTCAAACTCGGACAAATTCACCAGGTGAACCTACAGGGAAACTCATTTAATCACATTGTCCTTTCATCTTTCACTGCCTGCAACAACTACAATCATCCCTCATCATACTGACCAATTCAGCCCAGGAAACTTTGGTGGGTGCTGTCAGAGAGCATCCATATCATAAAATACGTAAAAGCCTATTGAACCCTTTGTCATCAGCATTTTGGTTCAGGTTTTGGTGTGAAGTGATGCTGACTGGTAATTAGACAGATATAGTGTCATGCTGGCTGCTTTGTCTCACAAATCTCAGACTGTGTGAGCAGCCTCTCCTCCCAAGACCTTTCAATCATGGTGATAAAATCTTCAAGATCGCCAAGAACCACGGGTATAAAAACTCACCTAGCAGCCTAGTGCTAGCTACATTTTGTGCTTGTTTCAATTATTACAGTATCAAAGTGCCTTTGTTAGCCAATGCTACAGAAGAAGGTTGAGGCAATACACAAAAACTACAGCACAAACCTCAATTGCAAAATATAACTTTAGGCAACAGAGAATGTGTGTTTTTAAGAAAATGTATCCTTGGGTGATAAAATGCAGACTATTCTGTGTCATTTCTGATATGCCGGGATTTCAATGAAGAGATAGTGTTTTGCATCCTTTGATCTTAGCTTCAGATGTTTTGAATGAAAGCCACCGTGTCCTTCCTTGTCTGGAGGTAGGCAGTGCATCGCGTGACTCATCTTGAGCTGCCGTGCTTGAAATGAAGTAAACAGCGTCTGTAACGCCAGCACAGGTGCCGAAGAAGCGGACAATGATCGCAGCTCACGGTTCTCAGTGGGGTTTTTTTTTAATGTGTGTGTTTCATTTAACTTTGCCATTTCATTTATTTTTTCCTTTGCCTCCTTTTCCGACATCATTTTGCTGTCAATGTGTCTTCACAGCAGCTTAGTGGGTGCAACTTAAAACCTCTGGCCCACAAAAGTGCAAGGAACATCCTTGACGGCTAAAATAAAATTTGATATTTGATGAACATATTTACTCAAGTATACAGTGTTTGAGTTACCTGTACTTTACCTGAGTACTTCTATTTTCTTTATACTTCTACTCCATTACAGTTCAGAAGCAAAGATTGCAATTTTTTAGTCCACTACATTTATTAGATAACTTTAATACTTTGCAGATTCAGATTAATTATACAATATAGTATAATCAACAAATAAATTAGGGTGTATTATCATAAGTTAAGAAGAGACTTTATTGATCCATAGGAGGAAAATCACAAGCTACCCAGTAACATGTAAAGTCATTAAAATTAGCCCCGCCATTACCAGCTGCAACATTAAAGTGAACTACACATTAATGCATCAAAAATGACGGAATGAACGAATTATTTTTAATACAATAATATCATTTTCATCATTCTGTGTATTGAGTACTTTTATTTTTGGTACTGATGCTAATATATTCATACTTGTATTACTTTTATTGTTACTTTTGTAACAGATCTTCTACTTAAGTATAAAGTACCATCACCACAGTGTAGAAATAGTCAGAGTACTTCTTCCACCACTGAATTTAGACAAGCACAAGTGCAGCCAGAGACAGACACACTCATAATGTGCTGTTATATTGCTGCAATGAAAGCTCTTCTGATTCCATTCTATGTTCACTTTTTGGCTTTTATATCCCTTTCCGTAACCACCCAGTAATAAAGGTGCAGATTGTTTTGCCCTGTCTTCTGTCTATCCATATGGCCTGATGGAAATGGGGAATCCTCCTAAAAGCACTCATCTTTGAAGTGATAGTCGCCCTGTGTCTCCAGGGCGCTGCTCAGGTTCTTCTTTCATTTCCCTGATATGTTCCGGATTTCAGGAAAATCACCACCCGTCCTGCTGACGGCAATTTGTCTGGCATGACTCCACAACGAGCACGCGTGCTCTGCTTCCTGATTTCACCTGTGTTTCTGATTGAAATCTGAGGTTCGAGGACAGCAGTAACAATTGCATTTTGATGGCACATCATGCTATTAATTTGTAATTGTCGGCTTGATTAAGAGCTGTTCCACTGATCTTCCATCCCCCTGCTAAATAAAACAACGTGTGTGCAGCGTGACTTATAAAGCTCCACACACCAAAAAAGCTTCAAACATAATTTTCCATTTTTAGTTTTTATGCTCACAGTAACTATCCCCCGAGATTTTAAAAGTAGAAAATAGCAAAAGGACTTTGAAGCTTTTTGTCTTTTTTGATGCGCAGACTTTTGGCTTTATGCAACCAAAAAATATGTGTTGGCTTGTTCTAATCTGTCTGAATCTTTGAATATCAATCAGCAATACTTCCTGTGACCTTTGTTTATTGAGTGTGAATAATAAAAACTAATTCATTGTGATTTAAATAGAACTCTACAATGAAGTCTGGCTTTCAAAAATGCATGCAGTATTATAGACACATTCTGGACACTGACATCAATACTTTGATACGCACACACACACACACACACACACACGTGCGCACAAACAATATTCTGCATTGCAAAGTTATAAAGATGAATCATTTGTTCAACGAACCTGTTCTGAAAACTTCAAAAAGTGTCTTTGAAGGCAAAAAGACAAATAAATAAATTTTGAAATACACCTCAAAAAGCAGCTAACGCTCTGCAGCCTGTCTTGGCCCGGTGTGTACTGTGATCTCCGGTTTGTTGCCAGGTGGTTGAATGCCCATTACTCTCCCTGTCTGCTCTGCTCTGCCAGCTTCAGGCTCAACAGGCGCTACAGAGAGAATAAATTATGATCCACCCACGGGCTATCTGCCTTTCTTTGGCCCTGCCTCACCTATTTACACTAGCCTTGCGCTCGGGGCAAATTGCATTTCCCCTTCAAATGTTTGCCTTTATTAATGTTGTGCAGCGTGGTAATTAATCTCCTCAACAAAGGTACCATCTGCCTGACCCAAAAAATGGAATTATGCTTTCCCGTCCTGTGATTAAGATGAATCTCACATGTGGAGTGGAAAACAGCTTTAACAGAGGAAAAACAGAGAAAATGCTCGTTGAGAGATGAGCCATCGCCCCTTGCCTGTCCTCCCACTTCTCCGCCTCCTCTCTCACTCTTATTTTTATCCTCCCACCCCTCCCCCCCCTCCCCCCCGCTTCTACCTGAGCACACCTCTGCACTGCGGCGTTAGACCATGTGGGGACAGATAAACCTGAGGTAATGAAAATGAATGTTCCCACTTGGAGGCCGATAGAGTTCCATTATGAGGTTTATTTGTTGGGGGCAGGGTGCCAGGCTCCGGGACGAGTTTTACTTGGCTCTCTCCAGGCCCGCTGTGGTGAAAACTCCAGCGCAGGCTAATCTAGCAGAGCAGCGCTGGCCCGACCGGGTCCACGACTCTCTTGCTTTCTGTCACTTTCTTTCTGTTTTTGTTTTCTGCCTCTCTGCTTCTGTGCAGTCTCTCTTATCAATTTGAAAAGTCTCTTGCCATTGCTTTTTCTCTTTACTTGGTCTTTGTCTATTCTGTCTTGATGCTATCCCTCTCTTTGTTTCGGTTTTTCTAGAAGAATCAGCTTGCAGGGCTTAATTCATCTGTCCTTTTAATGAATCTCAGAGTTTGCTGATAGATTCTTGATCACATTTGGGGGAACTATGCATCTCAACACTGGCAATTTGTAAAATTACAATATAATGATTTCTCCAAAGGGGATAGTACTTGTTACCTGCAGACACCTCTGATCATATTTTGATATTAACAAAATGTCTGTCCTACGTTTTATGTAGGCATGTGTGATGAAAACAAAACACGCTGGCCATTTCGCATTAATCATGTACTGACAAAGAATTAAGTTCCAGGTGGAACCGCAGAGAGACAATCTGATTTCACAAAACGCTACTGTTCATTGCATTAATATTTCATTAAAACCACAGAATTGATGGCATTTGCCTCTTCCTTTGCCTCAACATCCTCAGTGATGCCACCACCAAATATACAGAGCCTATCACAATGTAATTTTGGGGATTGCTTAAAAATGCAGCCTATTTAAAAAATAAACCTGCTTAATGAACTAAACACAATAACACATCTGTTGCCATTTTCTTTCATCTTTAATCATCTTTAATCATACCTGTAACTGAAGACTTAATTTTCAATATTGTCACTTTTCCAGTATGAGGATGCAGCATACTCACAGCCTCACAGTTGCATTTCTGTCCTCTACTCTTATTTTATCAGCTTTGAATAGTTCCCAAGACATAGTTGCACGTGCAGTCAAGTGCGAAGAGGTGGAGGTTGAGGGTGAAGGAAAGAATTGGGACGCAGTGTCTGTTGCTGTCCTGGCCTCCTCCCCTCTGTCCCTGCCCCCTTCTCGTCCTTCTCGTCTTCTTGCTTTCTGCTACTTTCACTCTCGTCATTCCACTTGTGCCAGCTTCCTCCGCTCGTTTGTTGCCGATTTGGCAACTACAAAGCATCTCTTTCTTCAGCTTTCTTCTTCATTTTCCCCTCTTTGTTTCTTTGCCCTCCCTTGCTTCACCCCGGCATTTGAACCTCTTTAAACAGCTGAGGGGAATCTGCTGGAGCTCTTGCTACAGCTGTTGATCTAATAAAGACCCTTCAGAATGGTAGTGGAAACATCAAAGTCCGCAAATATAATAAAAGCCCCCGAACGTTTTGAACAGAGGCACCTTTTATTTTATTTATGAATAGAATTCGCACTTACAGATATATGGGTCACAGAGTTAAAACCCACAGGTAATGATGTAAACCAATTAGACAACTTTATGTAGAACGGTTGAGGCACGGCATGGTTATAATGATCTCCGTGCAAACACACACACGTCTTGATGCTAATCATATGCAAAGAACTTCTTTAATTAATCACGTTTAGTAGAGTGATACAATCCCTCCGCCTTGAGCTATATTCTAGACCCTAGAGTGGTTGCTTTACACACACACACACACACACACACACAAAACCTTCATCACAGCCTATTACCGGCTATGGCCTCGTCATGCACCAGCCACACCAAGGGGAAGCATTTGTGCCTTTACTGGAAACGCACACGCAAACGTTCCCGCATGGTTGCGGGAATCCAGCCAACCTACCAGCCCGACCGTCCAGCCAATCCAAAAGTGGCACCGAGCACCTCATCAGATCTCTGAAGCCTCGTCAATAATTGAGCGCTCACAAATCATTCATAAGACAGTTGCTTACACGAAACACACAAGCAGGCGCACAGCACTGCTGTGGGGGAAGACTTGTCTGCTGCCCTCTGTTTTGTTTCATGTTTTTATTTGTTTTTTTTTCTGTCACCTCACTTGACGCAGCAGGATGTAACCTGGGTTTGAACCTGTCTGGAAAAGCAAATGTTGCTGGGCAAGCTTGAGAGCTTGAGAGTTGAGAGACATAGCCTACCTGCAAAATTAAAGTGTGTACAAGCATTCAAAGGTTTGTACAGTTTCTATGCTGTGTGTGCATGTGATTGTATGCATTACTACATGGTGTGTGTGTGTGTGTGTGTGTGTGTGTGTGTGTGAGTACAGTAAGAGAGGAAGAGAGTGTCTGCTCAGAGGAAGCCAGGTCTCACACTTGGATGCATCCAGCTGTGATTAAGAATAAACAGAAATCATCTGAGGCCGACTCTGCTAATGGTTCTCTCAGGCTGGAAGGGATGGTGACCCGTGTGTGTGTGTGCATGTCAGACTGTCACACTCTTCCGTTCTCTGTGTTCACTACCTTTCTTCCCCGGTATCATTTGTCTTCTGGTATCGCCTTTCCTCACCTCCTTTATCAGTCTCCATCTCTCTTTCCATCAGTGTTTTTTTTCAACCAGTTTCCCCTCTGCATCTTCTTGTGTTGTTTCTTGCTTTTAGTTTTTCTATCCATCCTCCCTTCTGTCCAATAATCTTGACTCAGTCCCCCATTATCTTACTCAGCCGCTTAATTCCCACTAATTGTTTTGTGCGTGAATGGAAACAGAGGGGGGAAGGTGCAACAAGGAAGACGTGAGAGACATTTATAAGGTTACTGAGCATTAACACAACATTAATGTCAATAGTTATAACAGTTATAACTTTTATGAAAAGTAGTATACAGTACTGCATACTATGTATATCAGTAGTAGGTGGTTTCGAATACAGCACTAGTCTAACTAGCTGCTAAACTATGTACGCTGGAGTCAATCAGCCAGTCTCTCTATCAGAGACATCCACTATTTTTTTGAGTTTCTTGAGTTCGGTTGGCAAATGTATCAAACACACAAATTGCATCATGGTTTACGGTGAGGCTTGATGGAACTGAGTCATCGTTAATGTGCTTTTCCTTCTACAAGTCAAAATGTCTACCGTGACAAAGATCTATTACAGCTTGGACGTTGACATGAACACAACATAGTGCAAACTGAACAGAATCCTCCCCGATGAGCATCAACGTGAGACTTGTGCATAGGACGACTGTAGACAACAGGATCTGTCACTATTGTTTTTTGTGTGTTTCACAGGGACAGAATTGTGATACTAAGACCACCTTGTGTGCTGCAGATTGTGGCTTCGTGTTGATGGCATTTTCTGTAAAAACCTGAACCTCTGTTTAATGGCAGCATTTTCGCATCCACACTTTGGATGGTGTGTCTGCTTTGCTGCTTTATTGTGGTGTTGCCTGACTGACAGTCCATCATTTTGGAGAGACTGTTAAAGTCCATGTTTGGGAAATCTCTGCTCTTCCTCCTCACTGTAACCTGAATGGCAGCATCTCAAGTAAAGTGCATTAGTAACAGCAGGTTACATAAGTACCATTAGCGTCAAACCCACTGTCCTTACTAAGGTCATGAAGAACATTCATATCGCACTAAAAGCAGAAAACCCAGCTTTGATATTATCCTCCTCATTTCTAAATGCCAGAAGCAGTATGGTACATATAAAGTGATTGAAAACTTAAGGGGAAATAAAGTGATTATATAACTAGGCAGAGATGACCAGATGGCGGTCTCCCTCTGTTGAATTTAAATGATGCACCTGAATCAACTTTTGAGTAATGCAAAAACTGGATGGTCACGCTGACAGATAAACACCTCCAGCAGGAATTTGACTCACTCCGACTTAAATAAGCCTCGTCGACTGCTGCAGTGTCCCGTGTGTCGCTGCAGCTCCGTCTTGAGCAGCACCAGAAAAACCCTCCTGGTCTGCAAGCAGATGCATCCGTTCGCATAAATGGACATAATGAACAGATAATTGGGATGTAATCAAATTGCAAAAGGAGAGCATACAGTATTCTAGATAAATAAATGTGCTGCAGACAGAGAGGAGGTGCAAGAGAGCTAGACGAGAACAGTTCATTGCTTTTCCATATGCGTCATTCCTAAATAGTATTAGCAGACATGGTAATATTGACATTTCCTCGCCGGTTTAAATAAATAAGGAAGTTGTGCTTGTGCAGGTGTTTTATTTCTTAAGCATTTATGAGCTCATGGTCAACAAAGAAAGAGGCTAATTTCATTTTCATATCCTCCTCTTTTATTGTTTTGTTTACGCAGGGATGAGCCCAAGGCGACAGAATGAATTATTATCCCTCTCTGTCCACATTAAGGCTACTACACATAAACATTTCATTAATTTCATCTTATGAATACACTCTCTTATCTTGGTCCCTGATATGTTTTACTTTTCTGCAGTTGTCTGTTTGTCAGCAGCTGCCTGAGTTTAATTTATTCATTATCTGTTTCCCCAGTCCTCTTCGCTCTGAGGTCGCTGATTGCAGGTTTTTGCACGAATCCTTTGCAATGACTATACGATCATGGGCACATTTTATTTTAGGACAGAGGTTTCAGTGCTTCAAAATGAGTAAGTGCCGTGATATTTTCTTTTTGATATTTCGTGCAATGATGTATCAATAGGCAGTAGAGGATAAAGGGAGAAGGTGAGAAAACGTGGTGCAGGAAGGAACTAGATTATTTCCATCAGTTCAATCTTTTTTTCTTTTCATTCATTCATTCATTCATTCATTATCCATACTGCTTATCCCGAAGGGTCGCAGGGGGGGGCTGGAGCCTATCCCAGCTAACATTTGGGCGAGAGGCAGGGAAACACCCTGGACTGG
>JAVQJF010063185.1:0-68984 GCA_036023855.1 Gadopsis marmoratus | reverse complement strand
TTAAATTATTATTTAACTTAAAAGGAAATAAAAAGAATATGAGTTTGCTTGGACTTGCTCTATATTAACAAGTGCTATGAGATAACTTTGTTATGATATAGCGCTATATAAATAAAATTGAATTGAGTATACATTTAAAAAAAAAAAGAAATTGCTACGTCTACAACCTTCTGGTATTGTAGCTCCTCTAAGAATTGAAATGAAAATATTAAAAGTAAAGAAATTTAATTGATCCTTTAGCAAAACTCCTCATCAGAGAACCCTGCAGACTGAAGCCTTGCACAGGTAATGGGCTGTTGGTGGATCCCTCTCCTTCCATGCCCCCCCACCCCCTCCTGTTCAGCAGCCCAATGATCCTACTTTGTAGAAGTGGTTAGTTGAAATATTGAATATACAACCTGAGTTGCAGCACAACACTGCATTGTTATTTATGTCATCAATTTGTACTTCAAAAGGAATCTATACCCTCTGATTAGGGTGGTGATTCATGGACAGCGTTTAAGGGCGGTGCAGATCGGCTCCACTGCCTTCCAAAAAGGAGTGGAAACTGATAAATAGGAAGAGATGACTTTGAACGACATAGGGACAGGTGGATCAGACAAAGAACACAGATGGCCGCATTTTGTTGGTCTGAAATTGGGAAATCTGCTTCATGTTAACAACATATGATCAGAATTTGGCTAGACTGCTGACAAAGCAGTGCTACAACACTAATTTATGATGAGAATCAAAATCAGATTTCTCTTTTTATTACACCATGCTGATGCCTTTAAAACAAGCGGTATTCCAATATCCCTCTGTTCGAGAAACAGATACTTTTTCCCAAAGGAGATCACCTTGAGTACAGTAATCAGCGAAGTGTTCAGTTTTTACAATTTATATCTCTGCCGATAAATACTGACTCACTTGTTGGTGCCAAAGCTTATAAAAGCAAGGGTCTATTTAATCACAATCCTGCCATGTTAGTCTTTCCTAGCCTTAGCCCTGTCTGTGGTGAAGAATGGCTGGTCCTGCTTAGGGTCATCCTGCAAGGCCTGTCATAAATTCCACCAGCATTACCTGTCTTCTGGCACTTGCTTGATAACACTCATTATTGCTCAATGACCTGGAGGCAGAGCTTCACTTTGGGCCTCATCACCTTCAGGCCACAGATGGAGAAGCTCTCCTCCTCGCGGCTCACCCCTTCTTTTAAAAGCCATAAACTCATGCCCGACAAGTTAGCCAGGAGACAAGAATCACAAGCGGTGATTATTTGATATTGTAAAGTGAATTACACCCTCCACCGTCCTCCAGATGAAGGGAAGGCTTCCGAAGCACCAAAGGGATGTTTCCAAGATGTGTGCAGTTTATGAGGCTCCTCAATCACACGGAGGAGTGTTTGAATCTTAGTTCAACCCAGGGCGACAATGAAAGTTTGAAGTCTCTGTCAGTGGTGAGATGAAATAATAAAAGGAAAGAGAAAAGGGAAGGGGAAAAAAACAACACCCTAGCATCATCTGTGATGTAATTCCTTTCGCTCTGCAATGATCATTCCAATTCAAAATGATAAATCGATAGACTGCGGATATAACTGTATTCATGATAAAGGGATGATGAACTTGAAACTGTGGACTTTAAATGATGCTTCAGTGTGTAGTGCTGGATGAAGCACCTTTCCTTAATGTAAACACTCCTCTTAAAACACTCACACTAGAATATATAGATGCTCAACTGAGGAGAGAAGCCATTTCAACGGCCAAATAGAGCGAGAGGGCCCTAGGAGGCTATTCACAGTGCTGCTGATAGTTGTTAAAACCCTGTGTGCTTCACTTCAAATGGGTTTAGAACAGCTTGCGGATGTGAACAGGGCAATGGAGCAACACCATAATACACTCTGGGATGTTCACCTCAGGCAAACACTCTGTGATGCTAAGCACCTCTCTCAAAGCTGCCAAAGAAAATCCATTGATTTCTCTTTTTGTTTGTGGACTTGTTTCCATTGTGGGATTTGAGAGTGAAAACACCAAACCTCTCTCTCACCGTGGAGGATTCCCAACAGCCGATTGGGAAAAAAAAAAAAAAAATCAATCAATTAACGTGTTTCTTTTTTTTCTTACTGGAAACTAAAGCAGGCCTCTCAGGACTATTTTAAAACTGGGTCAAACTACGAAGAAACATCCCAGAAAACAGAACTGACTGGCATCTGACATCTGTGACTTGTGGCTGACAGATAAATTATTAAACATTCAAGGCATCTAAGTACCATGAGATTCCATGACTGTCCCAAACTATATTCAGTCTTTTTCTGCTTAATGTTTTTACCAAAGTGCATCTTCAAGCACGTTTGTGTCGTTGTTGTGACAATGCTTTTAGTGCCGTGTAATCTCACTGTCACAGTTGCCACTTTAACAAATTGAGAGCACTTTTCCGCAGTCGCACTGGTTGCCCGTCATCATAGACAGAGCTTCAACAATACCATTTCTTCATGGCATTCATGGCAGTCATTTAGCTTGCTGAAACAGACAATCACACAGAAAGCACCATTAAATGCTGAGGCTTGTTGGTTTATGTTCAGCTTCTCCAGAGACTGTGTTGGAAGAGCGCTCCTAAAGTGAGTAAATAGAAAATGTCGAGATCAATTCAAATTTGGGCTGTATCCTTCCCGCAGACAAGAACCATCTGCCCAATGGCAGTAAAAACAGATTAAATTTTGTCTGCTGGTGTCTGCACAGTAAGAATCCCACCTGGAAACTGAGTGATTTGCTCAATCGACAAGCTAAATGAATAATGCCGACATGAAAGGCAATCCACTTTTTATTGCTAGTTTAGCTGAAAATGACAGTATATTTAAGCCGTTTATCGTGCTTGTTTTCAAAGTTAGCATGGCAGAGAGGCTGTTCCAGCACAGACAAAAGTCATGATTTTATAGGCTGCCTTTTTGACTATTTTTAAGGTTAATCATCATTGTCTATTCACTGGGACTAGGTGCAGAAGAACGGGCTGATGCTTAAAAGTCTCATCTATATGATAATATACTTGGCACATTTCTTTCTCCTCTAGATTTGACAAATTTCTAAGTTTCAAACTTAGCCTTACTTGCCATCAACCTTTCTGTGAGGACATTTTACGTCCATCCAAATGCAGCAAAATACCCTGGACATGTTTGCTGTCTATCACAGACAAACCACCTGTCAAAGCCAGCTGTGGTAGTTGTCACTTGCTTGTCACAGCTTAACTCAGCTAAGGCTAACAAAGATGGCGGACATTGGTACCTGACACAGATGGAGGTGAGCGGTAATTTCATATCCATAGAAAAGTCTCTTAAGAAACCTCTCATAATATCACAGATGCTAGGCAAACAGGTTTCTATAATTTGTGGAGGGATCTCACAGAAACAAATGGACACAGAAAGGACCAGCAACAGGCAGGGCCTTGAAACCCCTTGAGACCATTTTTCATGAAATGTGTAGAATTCCTCGTGAGCTGCAAGTCCTCCCAGGCCAGTTGGTCAGCACCAGGGTCTTCTCCCAGTTGGCCGTGCCCTGCAAAGGGAGGTAGCCAGAGGGCAGCCGTAAAACAGATGTCTAAACCACCTCAGCTGGTTCCTGTCAATGCAAGCAGTGTACACACAATGTCATACATGTCAACGTGAATAAAGAATGTCACATGATTTTAATATTTACTGCACACATGTAGACGTAGAAAATGTATCAAAATTGGCTAGCTACTTAAACGCCCACTGAGACTAGATTGGAGTCACAATGTTTGGACTTGCCACCCACATAAGCTCCGCCTCTGCCAAATGTGCATAATAATTTACTTCACAGTGCAAGAAATTGACCATGGTCACTTGAATGCTCATCTAATGAACTGCAAGCTAAAGCTGAGATCCGCCACCCTACTCTGAAACAATTGATACATGTCAGACTAGGCCCATGAAAAAAAGGAATTGTTACTTCACATTGCTTATGCAAACTCAAGTTCTTTTCTGTCTTTGAGAGTTTTCTCTATACACCCGATCTTTCAACTCTTTTCAAGCTTGATTTATGAGGACCCCTGTTTGAGGCATCGAGAATTCTGATAGAAAGTAATATATTCTTCTCAGGCGACACTGATGAAAGTAATGCATAAAAATTCTTGTCTTGCTTTTGCTGGTTCTGCTTAGGATCTGCAGAAATCAAAATGCCATAACTGCTTATGTTGGAAAAAGCTGATTTGGACTCTAAGCTCTGTCGTGGATTTGCTCTTCTTGAACTGACACTAGAAATTAGTTTTTGTGAATCTATTTCTCTGAAGATGAGGCCATGTTCGATTCACAGGGAGTCAGTATAATGCACTTGAGAGAAAGAGATTAAACTAGAAACAACACAGATTTTGAGGTTGCAGGATTACTGGAGGCAAAGACAGAAAAATCACAAACACCTACAAACTGACAGACAAATTCACATATGGATATACAAACGCCCACACAGACAAACACACCTTTGCCAAAGAAGGGTTTGACGTGGAGTGGACCATAATATAAGTGACATGACAGGTTAGGGGTCAAATGACTTCCAACAGAGGTCAGCCGTATATCACACACTCCATATCTCAGTGGTTTTTAAGCACATTAGCCATCCCTGAATGCAAGTCAATCAAAGCCATGTATTCATCTTATATTGACCATATAGGGTCACATTTGGCCATCATTCAGGACATGAAGTCAAGCATGCGTGAGGTTTTGACGATATTCTCTACACCAGTCATTGTTCCATATGCCTAGCCCTGCTGGTGCACACATGCAGCACAGCAGAGTTTATGTTTAGCCAGACGCTGGGGAACAGAGTATACTGTGCATGGGCAGCATGTGCATCCAGCCATATTTGACCCGTCTCATAATTCAGTCACATGTAAGGAGGGAAATACAGCGACCTATCCGCACTCAGGGGCTTAAAAGTCTGCAAGTCAGGCTCTATTTCATGTTCATCCTCACACATTTAAGTGGAGCTGACTGTGATAACCAAAAGATATTGATGTGTGTGTCAAGGGTTGGAGTTTTACGGTGCAGGTTCTGGTGTCTATATGTGGAATGTTAATTTTGCTAAATATATGACAACCAGACTTTGGCTAATACTGTGCTAGTCTAGAACCTCATTGAGTTACATTTTCTATGTTAAAATGTATTTAAATTATTCGAGAAAAGGTTGCACATAGCGCATAACCCAATGAGAATGAACACTAAACTGCAGTTTTATACATGCTTTAGTTCATTGCTTTGGCTCTCTGGCCCTCACAAAGACTGTATGGCTGTTTGTTACTGGTCTCAACACTTTCACAAGGTGGATAGGAACTTGAGTGGGATGCTGCTGCTGTGGTTGTGTTATTAGGGCAATTGTTTAGTGAGTTTCTGTGATTTTCTGTGTTTCTGGATCTTTCTGCCACCTATTGATAGAAAGATTGCTTTATTATTTTGTTTAATGTTACATTCACATGTGGATTGGGATTAAGGTAAGATTGAAGGCTCAGTGTTTGGCCATGTATTAGTTAAGTTTAAGTATGAGAGAAGTGGTTAATGGCATCCATGCAAGAACCAGAATACCACATGTGTCTGGGATATCCATAAATTTAAACATCTACATCTAATAAAGCAGCCCTCTTTTAAAAAAGATGTTACTCACGCATCCCAGTTTGAAGTGAGATGCAGAGCATTCGGAGCTCAGTCCTTCTGAGCACTCAGTGCTCTGTGTATTATGGGAAAATGAAATGTAAAGATCCATCCATCACAGCTGAAAGAGCGTCAAGATAGCTATTTGTGCAAGCAGGCAGAACCATTGGAATTGGTTTTGTGCCAAATGGACACAAGTCTGAAATCTGAGTAACCCCAGTCAGTTTGCCTGAGGGAGGGTGAATGATCTTCACAGACCTGAAACTCTATATGAACCAAGTTCAGATTTACATGCCACATATAATAAGTATCACATTCATATAGTGTATATTATTACTTTTACTATTTGTGCTGTATTGGAATATATTCTTCTTTTGTCCATATAAAATGAAAGCTAACCATTTCACAACTGGGGAAGGGACATTTAGTGATGTAACCACCCTTTACTATAATTATTTTAGTTAGTGTGTCATTCTTGTAATTGTCATTCTTGCTCTGGGATTCTGTGTTACAAATTTGTAAAATGTACAGTAAGTGTAGAAAATACATTTATAAGTAAATACGTCTAGTTGTGCACACAATAACTAAATCCCAGTAACCTAAAAACTTGGAGAAAGTGAAAATGTTATTTTTTTCAGGGCCACCCATTAATAATTGAACTAATATTGCAGTTTTCTTCTGTAGCCGTGGATGCTCTTTAAACAATACAGTCAGCTCCTTGTAGATTCTTCAATACGTGAACTTGGTTTCACCCAGAACACATGACAAGGTAAGATTAATCTTTACGTCAGCGTCGCAACCCAACTACTGTAGAAATGGGAAACGCACACATTGTCAGCCTTATCTGTAATCTAATGAGTCAAACAGAATTATGCAACACATTCACTGTACCAAAATGCAGTGACAATTAACGGAGAGCCTGCAGCTTTATTGTCCCATTTCTGTCTTTTTGAGCCAATTGCACGTTATCTATGTTCGTTCCACGTGCCGGTGGCATCACAATGCTGAAACTGGGAAAGACGTATTGAGTGCAAGGAAAATTGGCTCTAGGCTCAGAAAAATATCTAAAGGAAGTAAGAGTGATGACATGATTTCAGAGAAAGAGGGAAGTCAGCAAAGATGTAACCATGAGTGGGATATCTAAGTTTATTAAAGTTCCACAGCTTGCCTCCTGTCACTCAGATTCTTTGTGAAATAGAAAGAATGCTCGTGCTGATACTGTAGAAAACAACAGCGTAATACATTATTCAACAAATAATTCAAATAATACAAATAATTCATCAAACAATGTTGGTCCCTCTTTCACTCTTGCCAGATCTCTTTTAATAATCCTTCCATTCTCACTAGTTCAGTTATTTTACTTTCCCTGACTATGCCTTGAGAAGCAGTCACAATCAAAAGCCACTCTGTTCATAGCAAACAAGGGTGGCAGATTAAGTGCAGATGTCAACAAAGAAGCGCTTGTTGACGTGGGGACTGGCACTGAATTTGCACATCCAGCCAAGCCTGGCCAATTCACTGCATGTACACTGATAGCAATGGATTGGTCAGAGGATTACAGACTGGGGAGCCTGTTCCTCTCTGCCCAGCTGGCACACACAGGCTACCACTGTGTTGTTTGGGCAAAGCATCCCACTTAAACTAGTTAACGCTACCTTGAGCCAATAGCTACTATGGCAAATTTCTAACTATGTAGGAGTTTGTTGTTTTGTTGGACTGCCCACAACACAGAGGTGTCATCAGTAACTCCTCAGTGCCTCCTTGAGTGTTGACTTTGATGTGTGACTGACAGGTTCATTAAGTGGTTGACTTTGGAGAATGGCCACTGGACCTAGATAAAGTGGTCTTTCTTGCATGTATGCAGGACCTGCCAGTAATGAAATGGTCACTTTAATGTCAGATGCAAAATCAAAGTAAGGTCAAACATACAAATGCATACGGACACACTGCAAAATGCAGACCTCTATGCCATATTTGTTGTGTTGAATAAATTCGGTGCAGTTATCGTAGAAGTGGTCAACTTTCTGCATTCATGAGGAAACAAACTTTGGATGGACATTTGAGTATGTTTAGCTCCCATGGCTCAGACCTCTAGGCTACTGTTGCCAGTCAATGACAGCCATGTGCATTTGTTTCTGTGTAACGTGTCAGGTCTCTTTCATTATTTATGTGGCCTTTATATAATTTGCATATTAAAGAATCACCCCTAGCATAAGTATGTGAATGACAGACCACTCTAAAGTGATTTTCTTTTTCCATTAATTGTGTGATTACTATCATAGTTACATTAATTAGGTTGACATTTTGAAAGTAGACTCTTGTTTGGCTGTTCTGCTATTCAAGAGCAGTGGCAATCTTTTCTGAATGTTCTTTTGATTGCAGCAAACTACAGTGTGGCCCAATTACTCAAGGATGTGACCTAAGGAACTTAGGTACGTTAACTGGAAATGTATTGTATGAACTGATTAACACCTCCAAACTGAAACGTGGTGTGGGGTACAGTGACTGCATCCTGCGGTCTTCTTTGAGATGCTGTGCAGGCTTCAGACACTAATGACTACTTAGGTACAAGGTATTTCTTTGAACAATGCCCTTACTGTAGCTCTGAACCAATGCTCAGTGAAGAGTAAAAGCCTGTGGTTGTACAGGTCATCTCCCAGGAGTGAATATGTATAAATGTATGTGCGTGGAGCAGGGGGATGCTCTAAAAGTACATGCTTGTTCAGCAAATCTTTCCTGGGTGACAAAAGGCAAATAAGCCAAGTAATTGTATTCTCTGTATTTGCACAGTTTGAAATATACACTGAGAATGTGTTGTATGCTGAAGCATGCCACCTGAAGTCAAACATGGCTTACATGGCTGCACAGACACAACCTGTAGATAAGTTGCCCATTTCTGAATGACCAATAGTCAATAATATCTATAGCCACGACACCTCCAATCATCATACTGCCGACAGACTTCTTTAGTTTCTATTTGACGGAATATTGCTGCTGTAGATGTGCGAATGTCGGCCCATGATGTGGCAAGTGAAATTACAAGCATACAAACCGCTGCGGCCCTCCTGTCATTCATAGATTGGAAGACAATAGACAGATGATGAACGATGAAGATGAATGGCATTCCACCCTGCTGAATGTCGCTCTGAACAAATGAATTCCAAGGGCGCTCCTCATCATTTCAATGAGCTTTCCCCCCGCTATGTATCAGCATAAATCATGTTAACCTTCTCATTTTCAAGTTCATTCATTTTTAAGGTGCTCTTCCTCCTGTCTCAGTCGCTGTGGGTCTTGTGGATGCATCAAAGGGACCTGAATGCTGAGATTCCATTAAACCTCAGACTACAGAATATTGTGTCACTTTCCCAGGAATGCCAACCCTACTATCTGTCATAACGCAAAGCTGTCATGGCAGCTCTCTATGCAGCATGCAAATGATCGTGGCAGGGCCAAGGATATCTGTGGGAAAAGGGTGTGAAGAATCAGCGTTACAATGCCGCTATAAAACAGAAGATTGATCCATACCATGACAGGAACACCCACATGTGGAAATAAGGAAGCAGCAGACATTGTGACACTCAAAGAGAGCTCAGGGTACTTGGTTGGAAGGCAATCAGTGTCTGGTGTGCACTGCCATTCATTTTAACACTTTGTTTTTCTTAATTCCTAACAGCTTGTCAGGAATGGGAGCCCCTTTTTTGGAACATTTTGAATTCTAGTGTACATTTCAGACAGAAAGTTGATATTAGACAACTCTGACGAATCCAAATTATCTGGATTATGTATAATGACTGCATTTTATTAACGTCCAAAGCCAGTGTTTATAACAGTATTTCATCATCTGTGCATGGCAACTACAATACAGCTTTCCTCCCAAGGTCTTGATACAAGTGTACACTTGTGTTGTACATTTCAGGGAATTCAGATACACACATTAGCTTTTAATTCATTTTGCCTTCCGTATGTGGCTGGCTGCCTCGTTTCTATTGGTCACGCGGGTGTTCGTCGCTGTACGCACACTTTACTTGAGAAATAGCAACTTGAAAACTTGATAAAAAGCTGTCGCGGCACCGCACAAGACATTGGCTATCCCTCAAGATACTGGGCTGACATTTCCTGATCGAAATGTAAACCTGAAACACTGGTGAGTATATGTTTTTATTGTATCTACTGATGTGAGTGTTCACCTACCTGTTGTTTGTGAGTTTCCTGCATTTCTTTTTCTCTTAGAAGTCAAGAATATAATGCAAACTGAGTTCTACCATTTGCAAATAATGTAAGAATGAGTGTAATTCCAATATACCCCAAGGATAAGGTACCAAATTAGATTTTTTTTTAATACGAGAAAGTCGCTGAGATTTCTTTTAACCACAGTCCTTCCCATCTTTTTTAAATGATTTCTTGTTAGAGAACCACCAGGGGCTCCATTTTAAAGTGTTTTGCATGTTTGTTTGTTTTCTCCTTGGTAGGTCTCATTTTTAATGGCTGTCTATTCTTGAGATCAAGTAGGTCAAGGTGGAACCAGAACTAAACCGGATGACCTCCTGTTCTGCTAATGGATTTCATTATGGGGTCTTTGTTTTTTGGTTTTGCATGATGTATGGTTGAGGAATAAAAGAGAAGGAAGAACTGCACTCACATTCATCAGATATTCTCAGGGGAACATCATGGAAACTCCTCGTGGGAATGTGTTATCTTTAAACAAGTAATTGTTTCACAGCAATTGGTGCCATCAATAAACCTCACTTATTTTTGGAGGGCTGTTGTACTATAATTATCATAATTATCATAAATTGTGTTACCAGTTGTTATTTGTTATGTATTGATAGCATCATGGCATTTTCTGTTCGTTGCGACTGACTTGTGCAGATACTGTATCAGCCAGGTGGGAGTATTGTCTTATGATTTTAAGTCATAAATCAAGTTCAAATGACATGTTATAATACTATTGGTACTTCTCATACATCTGCCATAATATTTTAGAAATTTAATCTGCCAAGCAAAACTACTTTGCATTAATGTATAATTTGACACAATCAGATCATTGCTTGACAACATGGCTGAAAAGAGAAACCAGACTTCTGTTTGCTCTGACAGGTTGAATGATAATGCAAATAAAGCAAGAACATTTACTATTTTTATTTTAGAATTGTAGAGAATGTTTTTTATATTCTAATCACTTTTTATTTAGATGCTAAGCCTGTACATTTTAGATTACAAATGTATGTGTTTGCGATAGAACTGCCTTTGTGTTGCAATTCTCCCTGATGTGTGTGTGTGTGTGTGTGTGTGTGTGTAAGCGCTTTTACAAATAATGGACATTCTGTTTTGGACCGAGTGTCTACTCCCATTGACATCTACAATTTCCTCAATTTATCCTCACAGCCATATAACTGCCCCTTAACTACCAGAACACAACCGCTGTCACGGGACATTCAGCATGATTTTTCACACAGGCTTCTTGCAGTTGCAGTATCGATGCAATACCGGCCTGCTATGTGAGCTTTAAATACTACCTGCATCTGGTCTAATTCAAACAAGAAAGAGAAATTAATTTTTGTGAGTCTGCCTCAAAGACTATAATATCAGAAGTGTGGCTGTATTTGGTAATTCATTGTCTTCATTTAGAGACACGCCTCACCTGAGATTGATGACTGACAGCAGAATGGCAAATCTGAATACCCCACACGGTTTCCCTCTTAATCTACTAAAATGTTAATGTTGAACCGATCAATACCACAGTGTATTTGTTTCACCTCTTTTTGCTGATATTGCAATTGCTTGAAACGTAAGGGGGTTGCGAAGACATTTTTTGTTTTGTTTTTGCCAGCGAGGAATCGAAAGCTGCTATGGAGAGATAAAGAAAGGGCCTAGGTTTACTCAGATACTGCCTGATACATGTGCACTAGACAACCTCAAAACGACCCATGAACCATAATGTGGTAAAGATGTCAACTGGTAGACGTAAGCATGAAATCAGCTTCCAGGCTTTTCTTGATGGAGCAAAAAGCAAACAGTTTTGACACCATTCACTTCAGAAATCCTCTTTTTCCTCCCCATCCGTAATGGTATGTTAGAACAAGTCAAGGGTTGAAATACATTCAGGCAAATGACAGCAAGCATAGATAAGGGGTAAATGGATGTCTGTTGATGTGACAGGGGGACACAATGTGAGGAACTTTTAAGATGAAATTACAAAAACAAACCGCAGAATGAATTACTTCAAATATGCTTGCTATTCATGTTAAAACATGTGTGTATTTGATATTTCAAATACAACAATTACTTCAAATTTTCTCCATTTCTTTTAGATTATAACAGGACAGGACTGTAAAGTGAAGCAATTAACAGATTGAGAACGAGTTCCACTGCAATAATAGGAAGGCAACAAGTGGAAATGGGTAAGTCTTAAATTAGAATATAATAATATTGGGATTATTATAATATATATTAGATGCAATTGACTATATAAATAAATGTCAGTTGTTTTTATTGTTTTTCCAAATATGATTAATCAAGCAAGTTTCATTTCACAAGGAGGCTTTTCCTGTTGAACTGTTCTGATGGATTTAATTCAGTCACCTTTAAAATAATAGCTTTAATTAAAATTACCTCGACATCACACAAACGACGTGTAACATAACAGTTACATATGAAGCAATGAATTTTGCAGCGTTCAAATCAAATGCTTATTTTCTTAAACACTAACGGCCAAGCAAATATCTGAACCAATATTATGTCACCATTATTCTGAAATTAAGACAGAGAGGGGAATACATCAGTGCATATTGAACACCTTTCTACTAATATTTTTTATTTTGTACCTAAAAATATTTTCAGGAAAGCCACTTTTGAAACTGATTAAGCTTGATGTAGTCTGTGGCCAATGACCCACGCAGAAATGTTTTGACTGGAACAGGGCTATTGGAAAGATGTCAGGCTCAACAGAAACAGTTTTGGAAAAGTGTCCCCGGGAGGCTGCCTTGGTGGCTTCATTAAAACTTATCATTTTTATGTTGGATGTCTGCGCACAGAGTGTGGGAGCCATAACAAAGGTTAGTCCAAGAACACTGTGGTTTTGTCCCAAAGGGTTCCTTAACTCAGCCCTCAGCTACATGTCAGGTAGACATAACATATGGGGGGAAATCATTAAACCGTGTATTTCTTGCCCTTGCTCCTTTTTTGAGTCGGCTGGGAAGTTCACTTTAAAACACCAGTTTTTACCAGAAAGCGTCTGAAAAATCTAATATAAGCATACTGTATAAAACACATTTAGAGTACTATTAGACATTGGATGTAATCAACCTTTTAAAACACTTCTTTCTTGCTTGGCGGAAGAATTGTGCCAGTTTTAGTGAAGTGATTATTGCTTTTTAATAGATTATTTAAAAGGTCTATTTTCAATATTGTAATATTTGTTGGCATGAACAATTACTGATTGGAGAAGTATGCCTTTATCAAATATTTTGTACTTAGGTTAAACTGTTAAAATAGTGTCTTTATTGCATCACTAAAATGTAATTGATTAATTTTAGCAAAAACATTACGAAAATGGTACCAGAACTATACTGGAATGTGCAAATAGGCAACATTTTTGGATGTTTTTCACTATAAAAAATTGGCTAATTTAAGAAAATCAAGTCACTTGTGTAACTTCATTGCAATAAATTAACAAATTACCTTTATATATTTACTTCTTGTCAGAGACGTCCGTATCTGAGCTAGATCAGACTGTCTGATTCATAAATGGCAGGTGTAGACATCATCCCCCCACATCATCAGCATCGGTGGAAACATACTTACAATATTACCATTATTGTTTTTCTACGTACTGGTGCACTGTTATATAAAACACATCTGTTGATGAGATGGTTGAACAATGTTTCCTGAGGCTTTAAGTACCTGACTAACTGGCTTTTTAATGGATTTGGATTTTGCACTTTGCTTGATGGTAAAACCTGAATATACAACTTCCACTGCCTTGCACGATCTGTGGTTGTTTTTATAACGCACACAGTGTCCATCAATTAATGCCTACAGTACATGCAAGCTTCACATTCACGGGGCCACTTATTTTACAAGGAAAGCATCCAAGCGAAGCTCGAACTCTAATTATCTTTGTTTTGATTGACAAGCCCAGTCACGCCACGACTCTTCAGCAAACAAAGTGCCCAATACTCTTTAAAGTGCTTATCTTACGATCCTCCATCTCCATCCCCATTTCATAGTGGGCTGCTAACGGAGTCAAAGCTGAAGCTTATTGACTCAGACTATTGAGAAGAAAATGCCACCTGATACATTGAAGTGTGCTGTGAAATTTTAATGGGTTTGATGTGTTTTTGTGTAATGATGTAAAGAACAGATTTAAGAAGAATTTAGTCTTTATGAATTGTCATACTCTCATATCTGGCATCAATCTCACTGCCTAATCTTTATTGAGCAGCCTTTACGTGAAAGTGAATTGGCTAGTCACTTGATGTGAACAGGAACAGGACTGTATGAATTTTATTTTACTTGCATCAAGTCCATGTCTAAGGTAAATAAGTTGAGTATATTAACATCTATAATGCAGCTGTATCTTCATTCAGTTAAATTAGCCCATGCTCTGTGTCTATGTGAAATACAAATGTGGACAATTTGGAACGTGACCTTTGGTGGTCAACTTGCTGCTGACGTGACAGTCTGTCATGGGCATACTGCGCCTCTCACCCAGTGCATGCTGGGATAGGCTCCATCCGGACAAGTGGTCTAGAGGACGCATGGATGGATACATATATGAATGAAGGGCCCAAATGCACGCCGTAAAATGAACGTGCGAGTAGGATCATTTCTTATAGAACGGGAATAATCAGATGGGTGAAGCCCATCATTCCTTTTTTCATTTATGTACAGAAATTATTTTTCAATCTAGATCCAAGCTATCCAAACTGTGAAGATAAAGGTTGATCCCAAGTGCTGTAAATGGGAAGTTAAAGACATTAAGATGAATGTGTTCTTAAGTTTCTTATATATGAACTTCCCAATAATGCCACTTTGTCTTATTGGTGGATTGGCCTTACGGTTCAATAGCCTGCACCCCCCTGTGTGTATGTTATCTGTTTGAAAAGTCTCTTGAATGCAAAAAGAGTGATGTACATGTAACATTATCTCCTATCATTTAATGACATTCATGCCTTAAATGTCTCTCTCTTAATATCTTTGTTACTGTAGAGCTTACTACCACTGCGAGAGCCATGACAGGGTCTACAGGTCCTGCTGTAACGATTTTAATCAGGAGCTCATTATGTCTCACACACAGAGGCCGCTCAATCACATCAATTGATTAATTAAGTGCCAAGGGCGTTTAGGGACCCAGGTGACAATATGATCCCTGGGGACACGAGGAAGTGTCCGAAGGCAATAGTCATTAAATAGATGGTTCTGTGGGGTCAGCATAACTCTTGCATGTACCTACTTATATCTAATTAAAAAGCAAATAGTCTTCCCAATAAAATCTGATAACTCACTCCAAGGACAGATGTTCTTTCTGGTGTTGGTTTATGATACGCATTCCAGTCAGCAGGAGGAGAGGAAGAGAGGAAGGAAAAGGATTTGTCCAAGCCTGCCTCATAGTAAAGCATGTAATACAAGCTAATTCTCCTCCACTCACGCTACTGTGAGGCCAGGAATAGTGAAGGAGCGCCGGCTTGATTTGACTCAACCTACAGTAACAGCTGGGTAAATTAGGACCACCCCTGTGTTGGCCATTCACTGACACTCACTGAATAGCATTAACACAGGTGGCGGTACGTCCGCCTGCTTTGTTTTGCAAATCATGAACCGGAGTCATGGCTCTCGCAGGATAGCAGAAATAACATTTAAACATGTTCATGTACTGCCAGTGTACGTACACAGTGGTTGTTAAAATGGAGGGAACTCAGTATTTCCAGCCTTAAACGGCAGATGACATCAGGTTAAACTGCAATCCAAATTTCAGCAGCAAAGCTCCATACAGGACCCTGAAGAATATAACTTTTCATTGGGGTGTAGTCCTAAATT
Organism: Gadopsis marmoratus; assembly: GCA_036023855.1. Taxonomy (NCBI): domain Eukaryota; kingdom Metazoa; phylum Chordata; class Actinopteri; order Centrarchiformes; family Percichthyidae; genus Gadopsis; species Gadopsis marmoratus. The sequence goes on along the minus strand of JAVQJF010063185.1, from coordinate 53,320 downwards.
CATTCATTCATTAACCAGACTGCTTATCCCAAAGGGTCGCAGGGGGGTGCTGGAGCCAATCCCAGCTAACATTTGGGCAAGAGGCAGGGAAACACCCTGGACTGGTCGCCAGTCAATCGCAGGGCAGACAAACAGACATTTAGGGGACACATTCACACCACATTCATACGCCGATGGGGACACAGTTGCCATGCTGGTCTCCACCGGGGGCAACTCAGGGTTCAGTGTCTTGCCCAGGGACAGCGGGAGCTGGGATCAAACCACCAACGCTGGGGTTAATGGACAACCGCACTATCCTCTCAGCCACAGCCGCCCAATAGTCCTAAATTAAAAAATGATTTTAACAGTCACTCATCTTCCTACCAGAATGCACAGTGGGGTGCAGTGATTATAGATAGACAGCCCAAATACAATTTATAAATGTTAATGTTTCATGTGAGACCTCGAGTCATGTTCAAACTATGTATGCATTTTTGTCAACAGAGATTGGTTAAAAAAACAAAACACAAATTCAAACCAAGCCTTGGTTCTTTTAAGTGGAACGTTTTTGCTTGGAATAAGAAAATGTTAAGCCCATTATACAGTATTAGCACATTTGTTCACCAGGGCACTTGACATTCAAGTGTACTAGCTCAGGATGTTCATTAATATAAAACAAACCTCTTTTCGGACTGTAATAATGTACAGGTGTGATCACATTTTTAGGCCATTTTAATGAAGTGTTCCACTCATTCACCAGCAGTAGCACGCAGAACAGTAACCTTTATGGTGCAATTTCAGTGGAATATTTAAAAAAAAACATTGCTATGCATTTGCAGTTAAAATGGCATTGAAGTCAAAGCAGAAGAATGAAAGTCAGCATAGCTATTGGGAATAAAGACCTGTGTGTTGCCCAGCTGTTTGCATCCTCCCCTAGGGCTGACTCGTGCCAAATCAGGAACATGGTCACCATGAAAGGGAAGCTCACAGCATGCGCTCTCCTCCAAATGTAAACGGCTCCTCCCTGGCAGGCTGTGGGCAATTATTACTGCATTCGACTCTGTGACAGAACGTAGAGTTTACTGAAACAGGGGTCAATGAGTCACTCTACCTCAACTGCTGCTGTGCCCTGTGAGCCGGATTCTTTGATGTACAGTTGATCAGTGGTCGAGTTCTTTTATTATCCAGTATGAGTATATCCATCCATCCATTTTCTGCTGCTTCTCTGGGTCACAGTAGTCCAGACTTCCCTCTCCCCAGCATCGTTTTCCATCTCTTCCTGGGGGGGGGATCTCAAAGCCTTCCCAAGGCAGATGAGATATATATACACTGCTCAAAAAAATGAAAGGAACACTTTTTAAGCAGAGTACAGAATCAAGTCAATTAAACTTCTGGGATCTTGATCTGGTCAGTTAAGTGCAGAGGGGCTTGTTAATCAGTTTCAGCTGCTTTGGTGTTAATGAAATTAACAACAGGCGCACTAGAGGGGCATCAATGAGATGACATCCAATACAGGAATGGTTTTACAGGTGAAGGAAACTGAGTTCGTGAATACCAAAAAAGACCTAAATGCAGAGTTAGTATTGGATTTACATTTGCCAGGCGGCCAGAAACATGACCCCTAATAAAAACTAATGTCGCTTCATATCTGTTGGACCTGTCACTAGGTACTTGTTTCCCATTTTAAACAGTGACATGATTTTAATATTGCGTTCTCGGCTTGTTTTGCAGAAAGATTATTGTAGCTTTCAAGTGCTATTTGAATAAAACTGAGTTAAGTAGCGGATTGTGTGAGTGCATGTGTCTGTGTGTAGGAAGGTATTTATTTATGTATTTAGGTATTAAGGCAATTATGTGCTAAAGATAATGAAAATAGAGTAAGATCACACAAAAGCATCATTAGACAAAATAGTCTAATAAAAAGTTTTGCTGTGATGCGTTCAAAAGGTCGATATGATAATTACTAATTACATTTTAAATTGTCTTTTACTATTGTACTGTTGCTAATGTGAGTCACACATTCTTGAGAACAGTTTGTCCAAATTATTCTCACATTAACCTTTTGAATGAGCCTTAAAATAATGATGGCACCCACAATTATGCTCTCTGGTCAATTAGCTCAAAATATTCCTTTGTTTGTTTGCCATTATTGGAACTGCTACAATTACATCCCATTTAAAATGTGAATTAATAGGGTTGAAAGACAATTCAAGATGTTTATGTGGCCCCTGAATATTTCTTGGTAGAAAGCTCTACAAAGACATTTTAGACGTCTTGACACTTACACCAGTCCATAGAGGTTAAGCCCAGTGAGTTTCAGCATGGATAGATTCAATTTAAGAAGATTGCTGTGCCTTTTCCTACAACAGAAGGGCTGCATGCCTATCCTCAGCTGACAGGTCAAATGCATCTCCATTCCCCTGTAGTGAAAACCTTGGTGTGACCTATCCTATCCAACTAGCCTTTTAAGAGAACATTCAGTCAATAAGTCCATCGTGTAGAGTTTGGTTTCAACACGAGGCAGAAATCTGCCTCTCTCTGACTCACCTGCCTTGATCTCCGCTTGAACTCCCTGGTTGTCCACCCTAACTCTACTTTTCAGCACTTCCCAATTGACACCCACAAGACTACCATTATATAATATGAACCTAAGTTCAATTTTGCTACAGCACAGGTGTTTTAACACAGCCTTAATGTCTTGATTTTGATCTCCATGCATTTATGATAAACACCATGCCAGCCTGTGGACTCCTCTGCATTTCTCTGGAAACCTCCAGGCCTTTTCCCACGTACACTTTGCACCACTGATCGAATAATTTGCCTGTACTGTTTCAGTAAATGCACGAGAGTCTGTTGTTCAAACGCGAATGATTTAATGTTAAAAGGCCATTAACCAACCACCACTAATATCTCTGAAGGCACCTCCGGCCTCAAATTAACATAGAGTTGACTTAGAATCACGCTAACATAGCTTTTGAATCATATGCTGGTATTGCTCACTCCCTGTACAGCACGGTTCATCAACTGCATTTGTCCAAGGGCCATTTTTCAAAGCAGACAATGTGGGGGCTGGACTTTCAGAAGAGAGAGAGAGAGCCCTATTATCGTTTAGTATTTTCACTCCATTTGTAAAAATGAATGCTTTTTTTTGTTAGCCTACATCAGTGTGAACAGACTCCTAGAAAACATGGGATATCCATAATGATAACTAGACAGTTAACATATGAAACACAGGACATGTTAATCGGTTTTGATGCGATCAGTGTCCTGTTTGATAGAAAACGCTCACAAGAAGCAGGAAGAAAAGCCTTTTGAATGGTTTTCCAGACACGCAAAAATGTCTCTCTCAAAGAGCCTAAAGAGGAAAGTTGACGTGGAAAACTGCAGCTTTAATGAAGGATGGACTGCTAAGCATGCATTCATCATGCCAACTGTCAGTAAATCTTAACCTGTACGCCTCATTTGCAATGAAACGATTGCTGTTGTAAAAGAATACAATCTTAAGCGCCACCAGTACACAAGGCATGCACCTTTCATAGAGTCTCACCCTGAGCAGTCAGAGGCCCGTCGCAGAAAAATTGCTGCCTTGAAAGCTGGATATTCCCAAACGCACATCTATTTGGGGTTGGTAAATCATTCCTAATGAAAAAAATATCCATCTCAACTATTTTTGGGTGTGCTTCAAAAGGAAGAAAAAATCATGCTAGATATCCTAAATACTGGAGTGCATTTTTTCCTCCTCACATTTTCTGAATTAATCTATATTCTGCGGGCCAGTATAAGTTAGGCCACTCATAAATGCCATCATTTCAAATGAGAGTGGCATTTGTAAACAGGCTACAAAAATCAAAATTGTTACTCAACCTTTGTTTTTGAATGTCCAAATATTTGTAAATGAATGTATAGACTATATGATTTTTGACATCACAGTTGCCATCATGTGTTGGGGGATTCAAACAGGAAGTTAAAACGTTGTCATGGAGTTAGCGAGTTCGGTGTTGGTTTTACTTTTACACAGTTTGGATCATTTGAAAATCTTGCAGGATTAGCTACTAGCAGTTCTTGTTCTCATTGCAACTATGAACGTATAGACATCATCAACTGTATTCTGACGACAACTGTGAGACAAGTTACCAATCACGGTCATTTATTCTTGATATAAAACATCTGTGCGCTCCTGTTTGAGTGAGTTATTACACTGAGCAGAAAGGGGTAGGATTTTTGGTGCCGTTGCTTAGGCAGTAGGGGGTTAAAGATACCGTGTGGAGTTTAGTACAATGGAGCAATGGTTTACACGTGCATCCCCGTTTTGATCTACAGATGGAAGTAATGCCCCAAGAAACACAGCAATGCGGCAGATGTTTTATGAGGAAGGAAATGCACTTATCACATTTGTTAGATCTCAAGGATACACATTAGTGCATTTTGGTGAAAGTGAAGAGAAACTTTGTTTACAAGAAATCTCACAGTGGACAGTGATCGTATACAACCGACATGTTGGAACTACGATACTGTTACTATTTCTACATCAATGTTAACACAGATATGGGACCACTTTAAATGTGAATTAACGTAGTCATTCAAAGGAAACATGTCACAGTGACCTCCAAGTCGTCACACACACCCAAGACCTTTTAATCCAAATGATTTGCATATTAGGTCTGCTCCCTCAGTATCTATTTACTTCTGAAACGCAAAGGCTGCAGTTGAAAGAGTAGATTAGTATGCTGAGCTGTGTGCAACCTTTGTGGTTTTACTAAGTTCTACCTCGGGACAGATTGATCGACCTTCGTCTTAAGTTTAATTTGGGAGTGTAATGTAAGTTGATCTCAATTACGGTGACACCTCCTACTTACGCACTGCACCACCCATTTTCTTATACCACATGTGAGTACCACATTTATGTTTATGACAGTACACCATGTGTCGTATTATTAAATATATAACAAATACATATGATACAAATCCTCCCAGCTGAGATGACACTCACTGCCTGAGGTAAGATACTGTGCACCTTTCTCTTTTTCTATCTTTCTCTTCAGATGAACAGGCTCTGCTCTCACTGCACATCCAGATGTATTGTCTCCTGATGCATTTGATCGTATCTCTGCCACTGTATATAGCTTTGTGCCTTCACCCCCAGAAAATCAGTTGACACATCAAAGCCCTCTAGAGAGGCTTAACATTGGAGTGCGCTACCAAAATGTGGGATCATCATGCACACTCACAGTGGGGTCAAAGTGCACTCAAGTGTTTGGCAAACAAGAGTTTGTTTATTTTGATATGAAAACTGGGTTATGGCAGATATGTCATTGTACAGTGCCGGAGGCAAAAGCTGCAAAGGTGTACTCATTTTTATGTCGTGTATTCGTTGGTACAAAGGGAATCCTATCCATCAAAACAGGTTACACTGCTTCAATAGAAATTGTCCACACACTACCAAGCGTAACAGAGGTGCCTCCAAATTATGGCACAGACACTCAGGCTTTACACTTGTATTTTATGATATCAGGGTAGCAATAATTCCACCATATATTGCTTGATGCAGTATTTGTAAAGGAAAGGAAAAAAAACAAACCTCCGGCCAAAATGTGAAGAAAACGTTTCCTGAGTGATCTTCTAAAATCCACCTTGAGGTCAGCCCACCTCTGCATTGACCAACCAGTAATCCATGCAAGATTCGTACGTCTGGTGTCAGGCGGGCCCGAAAATCCTTTGGGTTAAATCCAGATTTGCGTGACCCAGCAGCCTGCTTGGGCACAGGTTTATGCAGATAAGATGAGTGGTTGCGTGTGTCAAGCCAACAAGCCAGCCTGACAACCTGTTGGCTACTTCCAATGTAATTAAGTCAGACTGGACTTCAGTGACCTCAGGCAGGCATGGTCAGTGATATGAAGGCAGAAGCTCATGTTTTAATGAGAAAATGAAATTATCATGGGGTGATCATCCCTTCATTCCATTCATTCATCCACAATCACTTGTAACAGGTGTGGCCTGATAGCTACAGTAATTGCATTCAACAATGGACTGGAAAGGTTCATTTTATATGCAGTAAAAGCTTTGAAACAGTTTTACAACAGCATCATTTCCTGTAATTATATAAGATGGATTGTATGAAGATGGAATACAACATCATTTTAACACTTCATGTAGAAGGACTTTCATTCTGGAGTAATGTATAACTTAAAGTTGGGTCAAGGTTGAATGCCGGCTAGCAACTTTTGACAGCTATAAAATAGGTCTTGAAATCAGCCCTTTGATGTTTTCCAACCAGTGTGTGATCACTCACAGAGCTCCAAAAAGGCAAAATCATGTGTGCTCACCTTAAAAAAGTGTTACAAAGGTTATGCATGTTACCCCAAATACTGCCAAAGGGGAACACAGATCACGAGGTAGTATACGACAGAAATACACACAGTATATAAGTATATAAGGAACGTCTGCTGACTGGCATACAGCCTAAAATGAACCACCGTTCTGGCAGTGTCTTCAGTGGTGATTTAGTTATTTCAAAGCTGAAGTGTTTACATTATAATTCTCCTTGCTGTGCACAAAGTAAACTGTAGCTTCAAATCAATAAGGATGATAATGTTCCTCTGAGCTTGACAGAGCACTTATAGTTCTGCGAAGTCTTTAATAGCGTATGTGTCATATATAATATGGATTTAAGGTACAGACTTCATTACTGTAGAACATAGCGCAGTAAATTCCAATGCATCCGCAGGCCTCGATTCATTTACGCACTCATTCATTCCAGGATGCATCCTTGAATAGCATTGACCTGCAGGGCCCATGGCCATCTGTGGCCCTTCTCCACCCCCCACCCCCACCCCCCTTGCAGAGTGAGAAAAACCCCAGCTGCTCTTTTGGCTGCGGCAGAATTCACCAGGAGGAGTATTTAAAAATCCCTAATCTATCACTCTGCCCAGCCAGCCCTGTCTCCGCTGGCTGGCTTAGAACCTACAACGATTTGCACTGTCCATTCCACAAGAGAGACATCGTTACTGCTTAGTTAATCTATCACACAGGGAGGGAGGGATTGCAGAGAGAGTGAGTGAGAGGGAGGGGGAGAGAAAGTCATTGGGATCATCCATAATGATTTGGAGATTTACCGGGATCATATGTAAACGACCCCTAAGGTATCAAATGCCAAAGAAAGATTTCCACTCCCGGGTTGCCATGGCCTCATCATTTTTATTATTATTTCATTACATCAGTTTACCCCAGTGTCATTAGATCCCTTGCATCCTGTGCTGTAAATTGTATACCCTCTCGACATGGCACAATTGGCCTGGGAGGTAATTGGACGTCCCACAGTGATAATAGAATTAGTAATAACTATTAAAAATGCCCATGGTGGCTATGGTATCACTGAGCACGGGCTGTGTGTCAGAGCAGCTTATACAAAAAGGAGATGATATAATCAGCCTACAGAGATGAATGTCTGAATCTGTGTTTACATGGAAGGGATGGGATGGCAGGATGAGTTAAATGCAGAAGACGAGTTTCATCGGGGGACGCAATTGCATGTGTGAATGTATCCTCATGTTTGACAATAAAGACCTTAGGGTCCGATTATTATTATTATATTATAGGGCCACATCTATTTTCATTAATATACACATGCAGTGCTCTTTGATAGTAATGTCCAGAAGAAAACATATCTCACTCGCAGGTTCATCATTGCATCATTCTCAATGGTTCTTTTAAGCACTGTGGTACTGACTTGAGGGCAATTTTGTTATCAACCCTGAACAGCCACCATTGGTTTTCCAAGGTAATGTAGAATTTTCATGTCTGTATACTGAGACACTGCATTTCCTCCTTCGGCTTGACTTTAATAGAGGCAGCCTTTGGCATGCTGTTTTAGCTTCCCTGGTGAGCTAAGTTCAGCAGTGGCAGGCGGACTTTGTTTCACCCATCTGACATGTTCTGGCCTATTTCTTTCTTGATGAAATAATTGTGATTCCCAACCACATTTCAGAAAATCAATGGGATCTGCTTGGGGTAAAGGGTAGAAGACCAGGGTCTGAATACATTAATCATCCTCCTTCAACCATTTTAATGCAACACAACATGCACGAAAACGTGGAGAGTCAAGAACATATGAATGGATCGACAAGCTCCGGCTTAGCTGTGTAAAAGCACATCATTTCCTATTCCAAAACCAATACACGGGGCTATCTGAGTATGAAGATGTGACCCTATGGACATCATGAAGAGGATTTGATCATAATGGCGGTGACAAGTTAGAGAGAGTAGATGATTGATCTTTAAAGGCTGAGAAAAATAGATTCAACACAATTCTTTTAAAGCAATGACTCCAAGATTATTATGCTCTTTTATGTTCCATTCAAAAGTTTCCAATTCTTTGACAAGTCGTTTCATCGCTCAGACAAAGAGCTTTGATTCAATATCTTGGACATGTATGTGTTAAAGTGGAACATTGTGGTGAAATGATAATGCCATATTGGAAAGAAAAAAGCACAGCCTGCTGATATGTCTTAACTGACAATATGTTAATAATAAATCGGCAAATAAGTTTCATTCCTGCAGTCTGTCATGTTCCTTGGCTTATATTCCAATCTAGATCTAAATCTAGAAACAATGACACCTGCCCTGTTTCTCTGCAAACCCTTGTCTTTCAGATGACATTGTCTGTGGTCAAAAGGCAGTCTGCTTAATTGGTGGGCACATAAGGAAACTATTTCTGCCAGGTAGTCCTACGCTTCAAAGCATTTGGCTGAAAAAATAAGAGCGTATTTGAGGATTTGAGCTCTGTGTTCTCTACAGGAAAACATGGGAAAAATGTCCATTAATCCCATCAGTCTCAGGGAGTTGGGACTTCTCATTAAACACCTGTTTGAACAATATTAGGCGGATTCTGTGTAAGACTGGCAGTAGCTCTTGCACTGCACAGTAAATCACCCTATCATGAATGCATTATGAAGACGAAGAGGGCTCGACTGGTGCTTTAGAGCCGGTGTCTTTGTAATTAGGCCAACTCCAAGCTTAGTTGGTGTACTTAATAGGGCATATTTATCTTTTTAATCCCCTTGCTTTCAATATAAAATAAGTGTGATAATACTTTCATAACTTTTATAATGATGACATAGACATAATGTAATAATGTCATATATATATAAATAAATGTATGCATAAATAACATGGTTGAGGGTAGGTTGATTATGACAAGGATTGCAATCCCATGTTAATGAGCTTTGACTGTAAAAAAAAGTGTACACACAACAGAGTGCTGTAGTGTCTAAGAATAGATGTAAGATATTTAGCGGTGGAATTTAAAGAGCGAGTGTAGTAAAGTGTGAAATATGTGTTGATGCACTCTGTAGAGTTATTTTCCCTGTTAGGTAACAAAAGACAGAATAATACTTTAAGTCGTACAGAAACAGAGCATTTTATTCATCAATTCCTACGCGTCCGGTCATTAATTACACAAACTGATTTTCATCTCTTACAGCAGAAGAATTTGCAAATGTAAAATGTTAGAATGTAAAAACAAGAATAGTAAGAGTTTCAGTAAGTAATTCACTATAATGTCTGCATCCAACGCAGCTAATCAACCAGCATGCATACAATCACCTTAAATTTGAAACCATCAACAAATCACAGTGATTCCCACTGAAATTCACCCTTCCCATGTCGTTTTTGACAGGGCCTGGTTGTGTACAGCAAAGAGTCATTATGAAAGCAACGAATGTGTCGTGTAAACAGGCGACGGCTGATAATTGCAAGTGATTTCCAAAAGTTCCTGCGTGCTTTACTTTCAGCATCGGTGCATTTCTTCCTAATTATCTTGCTGTGTATTTGGAGGAGGATTTGGACAGGCATTTTGTCTTCAGGCAGCAGGATTGCAGTCAGTGTGTTCTCTTTCTGTGTGTACCTGCGGGCAAGGCCTCGCTGTAGAGCTGGCAGTGAGCGAGCACATACTGTATGTGGTGAGTCACTGTGAGCCTCAGCCTCACACTGTGGCTCTGAAGACACGCAGCTGCACGTGCACATGGCGGGCTGCACTTGACTACTGGCGATTAGAGGGGCTCCGTGATCTTTAATCATGTCTTCTATCCCGCAAGACATTTCCATTTACTGAGACTTAGTACTTTTACTTCATTTAGTTTCAGAGAAAGTTATTATACATGGTTCTCTAATACATTCATATGGCAGACGCGGTGTGTTGCTTTGCAGCATAAGGTTTTAAGGGCAGCACGGTGGCTCAGTGGTTAGCACTGTCGCTTCACATCAAGGAAGACCTGGGGCCTTTCTCTGTGGAGGTCGTATGTTCTCCTTGTGTATTTGTTTCCTCTGGATGCTCCGGCTTCCTCCCACAGTGCAAAGAGATGCAGGTTAGGTGTCCTGGAGTTTACTCAATTGCCCGCAGGCGTGAATGTGAACGTGTTTGTCTGCTTATATGTGTTAGCCCCGCGACAGACTAGCAGCCTGTCCACGCTTACCCCTGCCTCTTTTGCGTGAACAAGATAAATGGCAGTAGAGAATGGATGGATGCAAATGTTACGACGAGCTTGTACAAAACGTGATGCATTGTTACACTAGCCAGCAACATGTGGAGTTGTTAGGCCAGCTGCTCCATCATAATAGCCGACAGGTTAAAGCTGTGATTACGCAGGATGTGACTGTCTCCTTCTCATGCAAGGTGCAGATGTTTTCCCCAGATGGGGCTAAAAGGGTGCAATGACCACCGTGCAATTATAGTGTAACAAAGGAAGCAATCTTTATAACTAGTGCTTGTAATTTTGAGACTTCACTATCTTTTTTACTGCTTCTATACATAGATTTTATTTTCTCTTTAGTTAAAATTTAAATTCATTTTGTTTCTCTTTCAGTGAAGCATTAGTTAGTTTTTTAACAGTATTTCTTCAGTAGTTTGCTTTTGCTTGTTACTTCCTTCTGGAATGAAAGCGGTACTTCACACAAGCATATTAATCTACTGCAGATGGAGGCTTCTGGAAAAAAAAACAGTTATATTTTTGAAATAGAGGAGTACTTCTTGTGGATATTGTACATTGAACAGATGTATGGTACCTCTGTAATATGACACATTCAGATTTTTCCTGCTACTTATCATACTGAAAGTTTTTGTACTGACAGTGTGAATACCTCCTTAATTTGCCACTGATTTTGATTCAAAGAGACGGAGCCTTCGGGCCACCCCTGAGCAAGCTTTGAGCAATAAAAAACAAAAAACAACAATGCAAAGGTTTCACAAGTTGAAATCGCTCTAAAAACAACTCTGTTTTCTTGCTTTTTTGCTAGACTGTTTTAATCAACAAGCCGCCACTGTTTGATGTCTAGCATTTTGGCAGGCACTGCTGTAGAGAGTCAACATGAATAAAGTTATTTCAAAAATAGCCTTCGCAGAATATTCAGCAGGGCCAAAGCCCTCATTTAAAAAAAACGGAATTATATTGTTCTGTGAACATGTTGGCGGCCTCTTGGGCGGTCATGTGCTGCATTTCTGCAGGATGTTGTGGCTGAAAAAGAGATGAGTGTTGTCAGGAAGCAAGACATGAATTTCACACGCAGGCTGCTTGGTGTATGAAAGTGTAGTATTATCATCTATATTAAGACCAAGAACAAGTGTTTGGTATTCTCAAAGTGGAATATGGAGCTGAGGGCACAGCGGAAATAACCTCAGCCTACATGCTTCAGGAAGCTTTTAGCACACTCTTAAATTGACAAACCTGTAACACTGTGGCTTGAGAGCTATTTTTTCTTACACTGTGTTGACTGTGTTTCTTAAATGTTCATTAACATACCCTCTAATATCAGGGTAAGCATCATCACTCGCGCATCAGTGTCTTGAAGGAACTATAAAGTGCAGTTTGTTCATCAAGCTCACAACCCGACCCATCAACATACGCATAAACGGGATTTGAAATAAATAATTATGATGAATTAACTTTAAACTGTAAATCCTGCTGTTTCCCACCATTGCACTCACACCCCAAACCCTAACACTAACTTGCGTCACACTGTACCAGTCTACTTATGTCCGGCTGCGCAAAGTCACAGCAGCCTGCGTCAGTACAAATGTGACTTTCTCACACATGCAAGAAAACTCGACACATAGACAAACGGGCTAGGCAGGGAAGACGGTTATGGCGGGGGGCATTTCATAGTACACGTTATTATCTTTTTTATTTTATCTATAGCATTAGCATTTCACTACCATTAAAGCTGTGCTGCTAACGTTGGCTGCAGTGACGGAGATGTCACACCCGGGCATTGCGAAGGCAGGAAATTGGACCCAAATGCAGACATGGAGTAAGTCCGGTTTGTTAACATAAAGCCACAAGGGAATCCAAAAGACAAAACTACAGAATATCCACGGCAAGACGGCAGAGACGCTCACAACACTATGACAATGAACCGACAAGAGACAGGGGAAGCACATGCACAGATATACACACCTACTAACGACGGAAACAGACACCGGTGGACACTGCGAACAGGTGGAAAGGATCAACACTAGAGGGAGACTAACGAGGGCAGGACACATAACCAAATATGGAAGGAACCACTGGACACACAAAGGAAACAAACCAGGGCCTGACACAGGAGCACCAAAACAGGAAACACAAGACCTCGGAACAACACCAGAAAGAACACACGAAATCACAAGCATCCAGACAAGGGGCATGACAGGAGAGGAGGGGCTTGCAAGGAAATGCCAATGCTTGCAGACTTTAACAGTTTTAATTTCATATTTATATATGTCTTGGGTTCAACAGCGCACGTGTTGTCAATGTGCAGAGAATCACAAAGAGGAGCTTTTTTCATCGTTAATGTTGAGTTTCTAATCAGAGGTTGCATTTAAATGTTCTGTAAGCCATAAACATCATCACAGAGGCCCAATAAAAAAAATTTTTTTTATGTTTTCCATGTGTAGACCTTGATCTCTTTAATTAATTAGTGTGAATGCTGTGCAGCAGCACTCTATTCAAGCTTTAAGTGGAAAGTTCAGCTTTAAAAGGTAAAATTCTGGTATTGCCGCGTTGCAAATATAACCTCTTTGCTGGGAGAGATATGAGAACCTTTGAGGTTTTATAAAAGAAAAGTAACTTCAAACATGTTTTTTCAATGATGCCCGATAGCTTGAGTAATGATTATGATCATGCATCACTGAAAATCATACTTTGGTGTATATCAAGTATTTTAAAACATGTTGAAAGGACTGTTGTGTAGGGTTCGTTTACATGATGTTGACTTGACACAGGGGTCTGTATTCGTGCACCTTGACTCATGTGTAACGTTTACCTCAAGCTCAAAATACTCCCGCCGTGAGTGACATCGAAGGTGTAATCACCATAAGAAATTGATTTGTGAAGGTGGAATTAATGATGATGTGTGTATGACAAGCTACATGTGCAGACATAAAGACTAAAAATACTTTTTTGCTGAAGATGAAGAAAGTTCTGAAATGGGCTATACATGAATTACAAGTTACTGCATGTAACCTAATCCTAATGCTTCTGGTAACCCTTTGCTACCACTAGTGCCATTGTATGCATGAAATATTAAATTAGAATGGCAGATTGTCACGACTGTTATTAAGCACATTACTGTAATGCTCTTTAGAGGCGCAAACCAGTCCTTTTTAGAGACACCATAAGTTCCTACTTTTCCTAACATTAACCAAGTGCTGCCAGTGCCATTAAGAAGCTTCATAATGCCGTAGTCATTACAATTGGATGTTGTATTGGAAGATTGAACATTTTGGCGGAAAAACTAAAGAAACACATTGTCATTAACATTTTGCTGATACGCGTCAACATTTTTGCGACTTGCCAGATGTATTGATTAGCAACATTTCCTCATTATGTTAGTAGCAAATGTAATTCTGGTGACATTATGTGTCCTTCAATACAGAGTTTCTGTTGCAGATTAGCTGTATATAAACATAATTTCTAGGAGACAGGGATGCTTTTGGAACTATCCTGGAGAGGAAAATGTCAACCTAGCACAAAATGATGTAATATGCAGATTAAAGCAATAAAAACATTTTGATTCCTCCAGGGGCTCCGTCGAGGGAAACTTTAGATTTATCTCTTTTAGCACAACTCATCAGTATGTTGTTTGTTCTGTCCGACACTTTCTTATTTATAGAGTGTACAGAAAACTGCAAATTGTATGAGTATGTGCGTTATTTAAACTTTTGGGTTCAAGTTGTGAGGGACCCAAATCATTGCATTTCAAGAACTTGTTTTCCATGGAGTTCTTTTATTTTTTTATCTTAAACATCTTTGGAGAAACACATTTGTTTAAATACAAAAATATGTATGTGACCCTGACCCTGAACACCCAAAGGATTCTGGCATCTTTGGATCTTTCCTTAATCCTGGCAGTGATAGGATAATATTTCTAAAGAACTAGTGTAAGAATATTGATAACTTTCTTCTATTGCTGATGTGTGCCTGTCTGAGAATTTTGGGCTTAATAAATATGAGCCTCCATCTCAGATCTTTTTAACCATCTCTGGAAGGCAACATAACCCCATCCTACCTCTCTGCCCCGGTTGCGCTTCATGTTGCTACATCTCTCAAACCCTCTACATTCTCATGACGCATGGGATACCGGGATCCTCAGGATTAAAAAACACAGGGGGTGGGTGAGCTTCTCTGCCATGAACAGACTGCCTTTTCACGTCAAAGAAGCTGAATCAGTTTCCTCTTTGAAGATGCAACTTAAGATTTTTTCCCCCCACTCTTTGCACTACTGCAATTGTTCTCTAAACCTTTATTTAACCAGGGAAAGTCAACTGAGTAGGCATTCTCCAGCAACAGCCTCCTTTGTAGTCATACAGCTCTGCATGCAGAGGCTTGAGTGCACAGTCTTGAACTACTGAGAGTGTAGTTCTTTGCTCAAGGGCATCTAGACAGTAGGCTAGTGGTTGAGAGAAGGGACAATGTTACTTATTTACTTTCCGCAGCATTTCCTTGTCCTTCCTTGTCGATATGCCATGAACTGACAACCTCTCAGTTAGCTTGCCACAGTCCAAACCAGGGGTCCTTTCTAGTTACGACCACTACCATGGCTGAAGTCTCGTTAACTGTAAGTAAAAAAAATGCTCTCATTGACCATTGGATGGGGTTAGGAAAGAGACGCAGATCAAGAAACAATCTTCAAAAGTCTTGGTTCAGGTTATGCTCTTCTACAAAAAAGAAGTTTAAAAAGACCCTTCTGATTCCATCTGGATATAGTCATTTTTTTGTTTTTTTTTACCAGTACATGAAACAACAATAGCCCTTGAATGCCAATCATACACAGCACACAATTCATGAATTCAGTCTGATTTTGTAACAGCAAATGTGTGGACTTGTGCAGATGTTGATGTTTTCCACTCATCAAGGACATGAGACAAAGATGTGAGAAAGTGGTCTTCAGTGAAAGCGCTTCCTGGTCATTTCAAGCTGAGCACATCAGACCCAGCTTGTTGCTATGACTACAGTCAGGATGAATTCCCGTCGTGGATCACAGCTCGGTGGACTCATCCACGGACAAACAGGCAGGTTGAACTCTAATTTCCCCTAGCATGTTCGACAGGACTGAATGCAAAAATAACACCAACCCTAGTGGTCCATATGGCTGGTTCTGGGAGGACCAGCTGCTCAGGGCTTTCAAGGCCATAATCTTTATTTCACACCCTCAGTGAGCCATTTTAATTTCTGATAAGGGACCGGTGGTGTGGAGGCAAAAGGAGGACAGTGAGTAGGGAGGGCGAACCACCTGTGTGCATCTACTCATGATTTATATTTTCTTTCAATCAGAATGTCGAAAATGTTGTTAAGTCAACAAAACGTGTACCTGAACCTATTTCTCATACTTTACTCCTATGTCCAACACCATTTATTTCAGAGGTTTGTGTACATGAACAATTTCTTTATGAAACCAACAAAGCCTTTCACCTTTGCTGTTATCCATGCAATGCTAGGAAACAAATTTTGTGCATACTATAGCCCTTTCTTGGCTTCATTTCTTTTTCAAAGGGATGCTGGTAATTTGATTTTGCCTATGTAAATTGGAAATTTCATCTAGGCAGTAAAATGCTTTTATAAGGAACCTTGGCAATTCAGGAACAGGGCCATGCTTTGTGTATCACACAGTATCATCCACAGTAGAGCAAAACCAGGAAAAAAAAATCTTTTTTAACCAACTCTATCATAGAGTAATGTTAGTGTAACCCACTACTAGTGAAATGGTCCTTAGACACTGTACCTCAAAAATTCCAGCTGTGTTGGTAATTCAGTTGGAACCTTGAATGGGGTAGCCAAAGAAAGTCTGATAACTTTGTTCGGGATTAAACGAAATCACATAGGACAAAGAATGAGGCGATAATTACTCATTACTGAATATCCCCCTGGAGTTATTGCCACCTATAGTCAAAGCTCACATACATCTCATTGACCTATGCACAAAATGCTCACAGCACAGACAGAAATGAATAATGGCAAATTAATTTTTGCTCACAGTTTCAGACCCACTTTAGGATTAGCAGGTGTCCAGTAGACAAGCCAGCACATGCTGGGCCAGTCCAACTTCAAACCAGTCCTTTTGAGGCTGTCCTAAGATCAAGCACATACTACACATTACACTCCTCCTCACAGTAACTGACCCTGGGAGGATGACTTATGCTGAGACAGCGAAAGTAGCATCTCATCTTCTGCTTGTAAGGCCTCTGTAGAATTCAGATGATGAATCCTAATAAGTAGTAACTAGTAGGATTGGTGTAAAAGTTGGCGCACATCAATGCTTCATCTTCATTGTTAATTTCTAATATCAAAACTTTCCAGTTTACTCAGTTTGACTGGACTTTTGGGAGCTTCTCTGATGGTTGTAATTGATTAACCTTAAAGTTTAAGAACTCATAACATTTTGATCAACACATTCATATTTATAAGGGGAAATTATCAGCACTTTACTGTACGTAGAACCCATCTGACAAATGATTAGTCAGATAAATGATTAGTTATCAATGATAATTGATTAGTCAATCAACAGAAAATTCATTGACAACCCTTTTTGGAATGTATTAATAGTTTAAGTCATTCAACAAGACACACTTGCTGGTTCTAGGTTCTTAAATGTGTTCATGTCTCCATAAATTAGATAAAATAATACATTTTGAGAAGTCAACTTGTGCTCTTTGAGATTGTAAAGGGCATGTATTTTTGCTGTTTCAGATTTACAACAATTCACACATTTATCGGCAATGACCACTAATGACCAAAATATTTATTTCCAGCCAAAATCAGAAAGGACATCAGAAGAACAGAAAATGTGGTAGCATAAATCGTATATAAGTACAGTGTGCCTGTCAAAACATGTTATTTAAAGTATCTTTCATGACTTTCATGACCTTTCAATAACAGTGATTTTTGCAATTTTATTAGAGAAAACAAATTAGAAAACAAAGAGAAAACAAATAATTTGATCCTTCTAACTCACGGTTAGAAGGATCAAAGGGCATCTCTGTTGTGGCAATGAGAATCTGTCTCACCATTATTTAAACTGCAGAATCTGTGTGAATCACATGATGCTTCTGTTGAATTTATGAAAAGGAAATTGCTGCATTTAATAGTGTAATTAATCAACCCGCTGCTGATGGTCTCTGGGACCTTTCTAAAGCAAAGTGGGAGGCATCTATAGGATGTGGATTAAGTCAGTTGTTGCAGACCTTCACATCCATTTGTTGAAATATGAATGACCCCATAGAACCTCTCAGCATGCAGATGTAAATACATGCATGTGTGACGGCATGCAGGATTGGTACTGGGCTGAAAATATCATACTAGCCAGTGAGTAAGCATACGATATTGCATGTATTTTGTTTTCATTATTCATCCGGCTGTACTCACTAGGAGATAAGCACACACACTCACACTTGCGTCTTGTCCCCCGTCCATGCAGTAAATGCTAATATCACTATTACAGAATGTACAGATCAGCCTATCCATACTGAACCCATATTCCCTTACTAATGGACTGTCATATGAAAACACACAAAGAGCCGATCACATCTTTTATTACTGGCAGGTTTTTGCTCTCCGGTGAGAAAAGTTGTTTTGCTGTCAACCCATCTCTCTTCCCCG
The DNA here is from genome assembly GCA_036023855.1 of Gadopsis marmoratus. Classification (NCBI taxonomy): domain Eukaryota; kingdom Metazoa; phylum Chordata; class Actinopteri; order Centrarchiformes; family Percichthyidae; genus Gadopsis; species Gadopsis marmoratus. Next base: position 35,216 of record JAVQJF010063185.1, on the reverse strand, counting down.
GGCTTATATTTGTGGAGACAGCATCCCAATTAAACACAGCAGCCAATGACACATATCAAAATAATGCATGCCAAGAACTGGCTGAAATTGAAGACGTTGCAGCTAAATCTTTCATTTCAGCTTATGATGTGGACAGAATGAGTCAGGGGTAGGAAAAGACTAAGCTGTATATTCACAAGCACGGATGAATTACTCCATCGTATGTACATCCTATTCTATAGATATGCAGCAGGTAATAGTTTTCCATGGAGAGATTTAATGAATTTATTGTGAACCAAAACTGTACGTGGATGCATTGATTAACCACACAGCGGCTTGTCATGAAAATGGGATTAATTAATGCTGGGTTTTCCAGAGATCTCTCACCAGAGGCCGGGCAATGAAGCCTAAACATTTTTCATATTTCTTTTTTCATCAGCATCAAAACATGAACCCTCTAGCACCTCTACTATAAATCACAGCACCACAGTGGAGCTGTGCAAAAGCACTTAACTCAGTTAGAACAATTTGTACCCAAGGGTATGAGAAACTGAGAAATGAACTATAAAAGAATGGGCGAGGAACGAATTTGGAAAACTTCCTAATATGATATTTAATCAATTTTGTTTAATCAAGAACTGATTCCTAATTCAGGAGGTCTAATTGGAACAGAGACTGCACACTGTGGTAGCTGAGGCAGAAAAAAAATGATTATGTAGAATAAACCTCCCGGCCCAGGGCCATAACCAAATACCAAAGTGAAATATTGCATTAGTTGTTTGCAAACCCAACGGAAATTTATTAAGACAAACATGCTGATAATTGTTAAAGTGAACCTTTAGCTAACTAGCATTATTTGCGCTATATATGTAATGACCTCGAAAGGCTTATATGATCAGTGGTTACATTTGTTCAGCAACATAGCCTCTGGTAGAACACAATCATAAAACAGCACTTCACTAAGGATATTATGCCCAAAGCCTCGCCAAACATCCAGTTCTGTGATGCCAGCTGCAGAGGTATTATGTGGCATTCATATTCTTCTCTCTGCACCGCAGATGCACTGCACACCCCTCCATCTAGCAGCATTATTCAAGGTTTATGCAAACTCATAATGCTGCTAAATTGCCTGAGCAAAGTTAAGGTGCTTAAGTGTAGGTCTAATAATCTGCCAGTCAGGAAAACATGACAACACAAATCTGAATAAATCCAAATTTTAACTTTGCTTTGCTGGCTGATTACAAGTTACAGTTTCCTTACAGGACTGAGATGGAATAAAACAGATTGCACTCCTGCTCAGACAGCAACAGTGGGAGGCTATGCAAATAATTCAGCTGATATTTGAGTTTGAATAATGCATTTCATAATCAGAAGTGGAACATGAACACTGGTGGGACATATTGTATATTTTGTTATAACTGATGGAGTTTGCCAACAGCAGTCCCAAAGTTCATAAACTGCGGCGCATTCACTAACATGATGGCCTGCAGTGCCACAGTCTTTCCACTTTGACTGATGCTGTTTTCTGTGGCAACATTAACGTCACATACTGTAAAGGTTTCGTTTGATTACGGCAAATATGGACGCACATGCATTTACCTTGAACTTGGTTTTCCTATTCTAAAGTAGTTGCATCTTGCCTCAAAAAGAAAATCTTATATGCAGCAGAATTATACAAACAGATGATTCAATTATTAAACAGTTCCTAAAGCTTCTGTTTGGGTCATCAGAGGACACATCTGAAATAGTAGAGATTCCTTACATTCAAAGGGTGGATACAATGTGTACTTGTTGTTTCTCTACATACTCTGATATGATATATGATAATGGAAATCACCATGTGGAGTTTTTAATCCGTTGTCCTCTTAAAGAGTGATGACATCTACCACAGATAAGTTTATAAAGTGGGTTTTATTGCGCTGTTGTACTGATGTGCTCGCGTTATTAACCTGATAATCTACTACCCCTAACCCTAACAAATGAGAGATTTATTTTGTGTTAATTGTGAAGATTGAATATTTTTGTTCCTTATTTTTTGTGTTGGATTGTTTTTCTCTATATGCAGATTAGATTAACTCTGCACTTACAAAACATTTGGTTTAGATAAATATTCCATGCGACTAGTATGAAAAGGAGATAAAAAGAAGAAAGAGTGCCAATGGGAATTTTGAATAGAAGCCTTGAGAGTTTGCAGGTCTGTCAACATTAGGAATTAAATGATTCCATGCACTTTAAAAGGGTACTCAAAATGAATATTTACAATTTCTGTGGTCTGCTTGATGCATAATCATAATCTGCATGTTCTGGGCCTGATGGCTGACTTGATAGAAAATTTATCACAGCTCAGAGCAACATCTACAGTTGGACTGCTGTCAGTCAAAGCATATTAATGTTAACTGTTGGACCAAGGGGCCTCATTATTATATTGTACAGAACCAGCAGATTTAACATGTATTCCCTCTCTGTAGCCTCAAGTCAGAAATCTTGTATTTTAACAGTCTCGGGGGCGTGTTTGTCATCAGAAAAATTGAGTGTTCATTCAGTTGCTGCAGAGTCATCCATCACCATTTGTTTGGAAAAAAAAAAGATTACTGGTGAAGCCAGAGAAGCCTTCAGCTACCCATGCTGGCCTTGTTCCCATATAGTCATCCGCCACGAGTGATATTAACAAGGTATAAATCATCAAATTAAAGGATTCATACCTTTTAATTACCAGAGAGGAGTCCACACGAGACTACTGTCCTACTATCGCTGCTAAGGACGTAAGTGATGAAACTGATAGAGCCAGAAAGAATACACTGCCTTTTGCTGATGTGAAAAAAAAATACCCATACTTTTCAAAATATTGAACACTTTTCAGCAAACCATTGACTCTGAGAGAAGGAACCGTCATTAGTCTTCTCTGATTCCTGTCAGGACATTTTAAATTTCCATTTAGGCATTGTGTGAAGCTGAGTGTAGCACTGAGGACAAAATAAATGATAAAGAAAATTAATTCTACTTCAGGTGACAAATATTACAGGTCAATGGTCAAAACCACCATTCAGCAATACAAATTTTGTTGTTTTTTTACAACAGAAAATACAACAAATATTTTTCTCTTTTAAATTAATTCTTTGAGAAGTTTTTGCTGAAGACCATCTGGAAACCTAGCCTCCAGTCTGTGTCTTGAATTTAATGGTATTACGTGATTACATTTGAGTCGCAGAGCTATGCATCTAATTTTCTGAAAAATAAATACCTTGATCTTTGAAACGACAATAAAAAAATCATTTTGAACCCATTTTCCCAAATGGTGTTAACTTTTTCTCAATCCAAATATGGATGGGCGCTCGAAATTAAATGAAATATTTTGCAACATTTTTACAACATGAACCAAAATGAGTAATTGTAATTATCATGTACATAGTGATGTTATTTTCCAGTATTTTCTATTTTCATGCAATGTTGCACTTTCTTATTTTGCAACCTTACAGGAAATACATTCAACTTGGTCAACGTGTTAAAAAAGTAATTCTTTTTTTTTTTTGCCATATAAATGCAATATTTTGTTCCTCCAGATAGTTAGAAGAATCTTTGAAGAAATACCTTCACAACGTCAGTAAGTGTCAAAGATGGTCGGGTATTTGTGGTCATAAAACCTGATGCTTAGCTTGACTCCAGTGTTCTGATTTTACACGAGAAGCTCAAGCACGTTGCCGGCCTCGTCAGTAATGTGGTCGAGCGAGTGAGTTTGGGCTGATGAAAAAAAGGTGCCGCCTCCTCTCATCCTCGTGTGTTCCTCTATGCATTCCGAACAAACCGCTCTGGCTATGTTGAACTGTTATTAAGTCTCCAAATCACAAAAAGAATTTAAGTGAAAAGGTTACACTTTACGTGTGCCGTCAACATTTCAAGGGATCACTTGTAAGGAGTCTCAGTTTGTCTGTCTGCTGAGCTGACAGCGGTCGGTTGTGTTTTTCTGTGTGCATAGGTAAATACAGTTATCTGACAACAAGCTATTGTCCTTCCCAGCACTGATAGTGGCGTCTATCCACCTGAATCATGTGATGATGCAGATACAGCTTGTGTTTGTCCATAATGATACATGGACCGTGTTTAAGGTGCGAAGGCATCATTGTGCGTTAAATTGATAAATATGACTTATCAGAGTTTATACACGTATCAGAATCAGGCACACTTTTAAAGCAGAGTATGATAACAGTAAAATAATTAGTTTTGGTAACATTAAAGCACTGATGTACTACATGAACAATTTACAATGTTACAAATGCATGTAGACGTGCACATGATTCATGCAGAATACAACCCCAAATATTGTGCAAAGATGCTATGGACAGTGCACTATCCCTCAAATGTCTACCTGTAACAGCTGCATCCGTTTGTCTGCATAACCTGCATGTACAGCAACTGTTTTTTTTTGTTAGATTCTTTGAAAAAGGAAAATGGAATGAAGATATTTTGAAAAGTACAAAATAAAATGTCATAGCAACCTTAGAAAATGCCTTTCTGAGACATTTGTGTAAATATACCAAATAGTATACTGAGGTTTAAAGTTTGTCCTTGACCTCGGAAACAGCAATTGAGAAGGCAATCTCACCAATTATTAGTTGTGAAATCTACATGATGGAAAGCTCCAGAAAAGTTACTAAATGGACCTCGTGGCAAGATTGTTAACTCAGATAATTTAATCTGAAACATTATTTAAATATTCACAGTTAACTTCAAATATTAAAACCCACAATGAACTCATAGTGCTAACAAGTATTCCCTGTGTAGCTAAAGCCTGATATACAATAGTTCGCTCCACTGTTGACCAAAAACTTGTAAAAACATGTCAGCGAGGCACGCCGTTGTACTGGGTGTGGTGTTCTGGCATTATGATAGTGCCACATGAAAATACTGTGTGTATCAATCCGCAGTCGAACAAGAAGCACTGTTTACACCTGTCTGCTAAAAACGACAGTGCCCAGCTGTTTTGGGAAACTACTGAGAAACTACATATTCTTGACCCATTATTGAAGGTTTATGTCTTCAGCTGGAACTAATGGGCCTCGATGGACACATACGGACTGGGGAAGTAACACCGGTTGTGATCTTCTCAATATATTTGTTGACATGATCAAAAATCGAGCATGTTGTCAACCTTATTCAATAAAATACAATAGATGTTAATGGTGTGATGCTGTTTTGAATTGATAAAAATATAAATAACTAATTGAAACTTGGGATCAGACCTGTTTTCAAAATTTCCATGAAATGCTAAACAACACAGTTGTTTAAACTGCAGTTCAAAGAGTGGAATAAGTATTTTTGCTCTCTTCTGAAGTCAGTCAAGATGCATATGACCTTCAGGTTCTAAGCCCTTAAGTCACGCATTACTTTTGACATCTGTTTTTCAAAAAACTGTACGTCTGTGGTATTGAATTATTTCGTTAAGTTTTGAAATCTGCTCCTGGTAAACTTTTAATCGTATAAATATCCATGATTTTTTCAGGATTTGGCAAATGTCAATCTTTGCTGTTGTGACACACACCTCAGTATACTCAGAAGGATGTATCAACAATACAGCCCACTAATACACGGTTAGTGTCAGTCACTCTTCAACTAAAGGTGCAAGCATTTCAAGTCTTTACTTTTCGAAACTGTCAGGTTAAATGAACAGTAAACATAATACATATCCATCAAAATGACAGGCTCCCTGCTTTTTTGGACTCATTTCATTAAGACCTCAGCCACGCGGGTGTATTGATGCGTCCAATGTGCTGTAGCTGTAGTCTGTATACTGTACACTTTCTGACAGTAGCAACACATGCAAAACAATGTAGCATATGTGGATGCATTAAAGAACACAGGAAACAGACCAAACATCATTGTGCCTCATTATTTACTACTGACCCAGATATTTAGGAAAACGTGAGAAGAATTCATATTAAAATTGTAAAAAAAAAAAAATACTGTAATAGGTCACGGATAAGGCAATGATATATATATATATATAAAACAGTTAAATACAAATACTTACAGTTACTTACATGACTTGCCTCAGTTCTACAGATAAGCCGACTGTTGTGTGTGAATACAGAGAAAGCTTTCAAATGTGAAACTAATTGTGGGGTGGAGGGGAGATACTTAAAGGAAGTACCGCTACGTGCATCAAAAGAAATTGAAATGAAATGAAAGAAAAGAAAATATCCAATACTTCTCACTTTTGGGATGAATATTCATATAAAGTTTTTAAGACATAAACAATGGACAATAATAGTCTGTTTCTGAGTAAGAACGTCCATCAGTGAGCTCTTCATAATTTATGAAGAAATTAGATTCTCTCTCTTTGAGGACATTAAAGAAAGAGATAATCTATTCATACGGTCTGAGGAATAAAGTTGAGATTCAAAATGTAAAAGGCAATAATGAGTAGGATTTGTCGGTTACTGCACACAACATTCAAAGTTGGCCTGATTAATTCCCTGAATATGTTAGCTTATGCTAGCCAGCAAAATGAGAAAATACAGGCAGAGGGCAGGTTCTCTACAGCTAAACATGACCACACGCTTCAAGTGGGATTGAGTTTGCATGAGTCTACATTGTTTTCTTTTTTTATGGAAATCTTGCTCATTCTGCCTTTCAGGACAACAGCAGTGACGGTTCAGTTGAAGGTCCAATAAAGGGCCGAAGAGAAGCATTATTTGTGTTCATCATTCTCTTTATCCCGAGAGTAACAACATAAGGAGCGCTCTTGGAGGAGCGGTGTTAAAAGCTGTCAAATGAGCATTTAAATATTGATACGGCAGCCCGTAATGTTATGACATGTAATAGATCTAGTTAGGGCTTTTAACAGTCAAATTAGTCCCGTATTTTAACTTCTCATTACCCCACATGCATGACAAGCATTTCGCTGATGCCCATCTTCTGACCTACTAACAAATGTAAAAGCAGATAAAGTTTCAGTTGCGAGATCTCCTGTACTATAAGCAGGCGGCATGAAGCTGTGCGAGATTTAGAGTCCTAAAGTGACCATGCAAGAGAAAATAAATGGCAGGAAAGGACCGGCTATGGGTAAAACAAAGAATAAAACCATGAAAAGGTTATTTGAACCAACTAGGTGACATGATTTTAATAAATTCTCTGATGCAGAGCATCTTTAAGACATTTTATTGAAAAACAGGTCGAGATTAATTATGGGTAAAGCATTTTTGTGTCACGATGAGTAATTCAAGCAGCAGTATAATGGACCCAAATCCAGACAAACCAGGAGGCTCATGTAGATGCAGTTCAATGATTTATTCGTGGTAAATGCTGGAAGACTGGTACGTCCAAGTCCAGAGACAAAAGCGCGAGGAACATCCACAGAGGCAAAACAGGAACACGGAAACTAAGCGCAGGGCGAGCAGCAGTACAACAGTGACAAAATCAGACAAACAGAATGAATCCACAAAGGAAAGGAACGGGTGTTTATATAGACAAGGGATTAATAAGGGAATCAGGGGAAGGTTAGTATTGGGGAACAGGTGTAGCTAATCAATAACGCACAAGGGGAGGAAGCATTTCAAAATAAAACAGGAAACAGACAAAAACCCACCAGATGTAACATTTTGAGTCATTGGTAAAGTACGTTTTCTGACATTTTCCTTGCTGCTGTGCTGTAACGCTAACTTTTTATTTAAACAATGAACATATGCTTATCAATGTGTGTGTGTGTGTGTGTGTGTGGTTTGTTTTTCCTAGGGGCAAGTATGCCCAAGAGATACATTCTGCTGTTGAGAGATAACTTCTTTTCACGTCAGAAAACCCATTACTAAAAAGGCATGCACCAAACATAAAAGCAAGGACAATAGTCCACCGCCGCACTCCAAGATAGAAGAGCAAAGTAGATCTTCTCATTGTGGAGATTTTCAGTATTTGGTAAAGGCTCTGGCAACGTCATAATACAGAGGATCTCCGAGAAGCAAAACCTTTTCTTTCATATATATTTCTTGTTAACCAGTTGTTGTTAATTAGATCATCTGTGAGGATTTGTCGGCTTTTTGGTCTGCAAACAGTGGGAGTTATCACCTTTTTGGCTCAGAGCTGTCAGCATAGTGTTCATTCTACCGTGAGCTTGAGACGGAGTTACTTTACTTGACACATGCTGACAGTTGGAAAATAATATATCATACAAACAGCTTCCATAACAAGCAAACATTTACCAACTCGGTTATAGCAAAATGATTTTATTTGGGCTTTTTGGCTCCATTATTATGATTTTTAAAACAAACTATGTAGGTAGGACAATCTCCCTACTGACTACAATGCTGCTGCTGCTACAGTGTGCTTTTTTTGTGTGATTTGTAAACCTCAGGAAAGTCAAATATTAAAATTGCTATTCCATCAGCTGAGTGAGAGCTGGTTCTAACTAAAAGCAATCCAAGCAAACAAAGCTACCTGAGAGTGGAAGTTAAACCTGGAAGCTCACCTCGCATTAGCGCTCATAACAAAGGTCTAATATTTCCCTAAAGCTCTTCCCTACATTAGCTCATCCCCCTTCTTCCTGTGTTTGCTCCCAAACCAATCAGTGCACCTTTTTTTTTTAACTCTTAAACCATTTATCCCATCTGTCCATGGGCACTTCCAAACCCTTTAACCAATCTGTTCGCTTCCTTTTCTATTCTCATGCTGATGACTGAACGACGGCGTCGCCTGAAAAGAAAAAAGCCACTGCATGGGAGATGGGACTTGTTTTTTTTTTTACCCTTTTGCATGCTTGCATGAAATTCAGTTGCATGGCACTGCCTCAACCCGCCTGTTGGAGTTGAGCGCTATTATGCCATCAAAAGAAAGGCAGACGGCTCTTTATCTCAGTGACACGAGCAAACATACAACAGGAGCAGCAGCAGCAGCAGCAGCAGCACTACAATCCTGAAACGTTTGTGTATATAATTTCTGTCAAGTAAAGATACATGGGTTGGACAATATAACGGGACTATGCACCATTATATCAAACGTTACCAAGGAGTTTATTTCTTTTTGTCCAACTCCTGCATTTACTTTAACCACAGGACTATTTTACAAGAAAAATGCTCCCGAAAGACCAGCTAGCTCTAAAAGCTAAACATTTGTACTGAATTTTATCGGGGTTCAAAAAAATGTATTCCTCGTGTGAATCATCATGTCTTCTTTTTTCTTTTTCTTTTTTAAATCGTAGCACAAACCCAGGAAGTCAAATTGAAATATCACTTGGCACACTGAGCAGTTCTGCTCCCTGTGTCCCTCCTCCTGCAGCACAACGTGCAGTCCCAGAAGCTTGATGTTCAGCCACAGGCTACTCAGCTGTTGGCCTCTATTTCTTATTTTTTTTTCCAGTGGCCTACTTTCCAACAAGGATGGAGGTCTTAGGAACCTGGGCATAAACACTCCTGCATCTGCGCATGGTTCCTGCTCAATGTTTTGGACTGTCGGGCAGCTGTTGTGCTTTCTGAATCTGAATCTGTATCTCGCCTCTGATTATGGTACAGGCTCAGCTGGAAAGGAGCCAGGTAGCTTTTAACCCTGACGCCAGAAACAGCTGATCTCATGCCAGCGTCATGCGAGGCTCCCATTAGGAATCTTCATCAGGAAATTGACAATTGGCTCCATTTTATTTAAACTTCATACTTGAATGCTTGACTACCTCCTAGTTCCTACCACAAAAGTATGATTGTGTACATTATCTCTTTGATTCTGCCCATTGTTAAACAATTTGTTTATTTAGTATTAATATTCTATTTTGTTAGAGGGATCGTCTTTTAAATTCGCTTTTATTAGCTTTATGTGTTTAATTTGAATTTATTAATCTTATCTTTATCTTGCTTTTGTTTTGCTTTATTTTATTTATCTTTTACTGCTTTCTGTTTTATTGCTTTCTGACTATCCTGTTTTTTGCTTTGTCTGTCAAAGCACTTTGTAAACTCTGTTTTTAAGAGGTCCTATATAAATAAAGTTGTTATTATTATTATTATTATTATTATTTTTATTATATGTATTAGGTATCCAGTGTGGAAAAGCCAAAAGGTCATTTGAAAAGCTCTGTAGCCTGTCGGTCTGGTCATCTGCTATCACCACAACTGGGCCCATGAAAACAATAGACGCAGCTAGATGGACACCCTGCTTTCTACAAGGCACCACAAACAGCTTTAGGTTTGCAGGAGCTTGCCGTTAGCAATCATCAGGTGCTGAAATAACAAGCATGAAATATTCATAGAGAGTCGCCGCTAATGCCAGCTGGCTAGCCGGGAACAGACAGCTTAAATTGCTAATGAGGCATAGCTATATGAAACAAAAAAAGAATTTGTATCAACGTTCACGGGCTAAAGGACATTTTACAGTTAAAGCCAGTTCAGACCAAAGATTCACGACTAGACGAAACCGGTTTGGAAACGTTGCAGCGGTGTGAACTTATCCGTCTCAGCTCAACTCAAGCCGGTTGATGGCGTCGCCTGCGACTCAGCTTGTTAAGTTGCCACTGGCTGATTTTAGAAAGTAAGGCACGTCAGCTGTTTCAACAGCCAATCAGCTCGTAGAACGGTCAGCTGGTCATCTCGACTGTTTTCACCATTTTATCAATACTAGAAATGCAACCGTAGCAAGTGACTTCCTACAATGATCGTCATTCATACTTTAATATAGTGAAAATTAAATGCAGTTTAAGAAAAAGCCTGAAAGTCAGCAGTTAGAACAGAAGCCCGGAGAGTCAATAGTATGTGAAGTGGCAGGTTTCATTACAATGTGCATTGCAAGTAGTTTAAATAAAAAATTAAAGAGAAGTGAGGGCTCCCTGTAAAACTGCCAGCTTATGTGTTGATCTCATCGCACAGAATTTCTATTCCTGCCTGAAATTATTACAGTACACATGCAATATATTCAATTATACAATCAAACTGAGTGTTTCCTTGTGTCAAATGACCCTTGCAGATTTGTAAATATGTATACGAGTATTGTATAAGAAAGATGTTAACATCATGTAAAAAAAATCACAGGGTCATATGAGGGACTTAGGGCATCCGCATCACCTCAACAGATTCACTGGTGACACTGGGGCCAACATGTGGCTCATCTGTGATGCGAGGAGGATGATGAGTTGTGAATTCTGCTTGAGAAGCTTTCAATATCTTCCCTTCCCTAGACGAAAATACACATTCAGAAACATTCAACACAGAAGGAGGAAAGCAACGAGGCAAAGTTTAATGAGTGCTGCGAGGGAGTCTGAGGCGAAAATGTAGCAGGAAGATGAATATGTACATTAAGCACAAGGCTATGTGCATTACAAAAGCGCATTATTCTTCTGTTTTTGGAACGCTTCTTGTAAAAAAAGGTGCTTATTATGCAGGGAGGAAATCTGGGATGCAGTAAATGTGATGCGCAAAGTGTGAATAACTCGTCTTCTCGTTGTGCCCCCAAATCCAACAATCTGAGCGCTAACTATTCAGTTAAGGTCAAGTGAATTATTACCCTGTTGGGGGTCCAACCAGTTCTGCAACATTCCAATGCATTCTGTTGAATTGTTGATCACAGCTGGAAAAATCACATCACAGAGCTATACATTATTATTCTCCCCCTTGTTTTCTTTCATTTACGTAGTAGTTTCACTCCACTGCTCAGCATTTTTGACTGCCATTAATAGATTGTTTTGTCCCGGCATCAAATCAATCTGCCATTCTCACTGACACACGACATTTGTTTTGTGCTTGAGGTGTTTGGAAAGAAACTAATGGGAAATTGCCCATCACCTTGGTGTGAAGTCTTCGGGAATCTGCCCGTTCTCAGTCACTCGCATCCACTCTTGTTGATGTGCTTGCCCCTAGTACACCCATATCAAATGAAGCAGTGCGGTATTATAGCATTGAGTTGGATGACTGCCATCACAGAAGCAGTGAAATGAATATATTGCTCCCACTTTCGGAAGACGGAAATTTAATCAATGGAAAACAGGTCGGGGGCATATTATTGAATTCTTGCTGGTGCTGCCCCATTAATAATGACCTAAATCAAAATTCAGACCTGGTGTAATTTGTAGACAGAAACTTACAACAATGTCTCACCAATGAGATGCAGAGTTCTTTTAATACAGATAAAGTTCCTCCGAACAAAGACAGAATTCAACTGCGCTTTAGAGTTATAGTTTCAGTAGGTTTACTGTTGGCCAAGTGACTCGTTGCATGTAAAGGACATGCACTTAATGCAGTGACAGATGTGATAAGCTGAGATCAATGTGTTAATCCGTTTCACAGTCGGAATCAAAGCTTGCATGACTGACATGTAAACCTCTCATCAGAATGTTTGGCAAATGAATGTGAATTTTAAAAAGGTGCACAGGAAGAAATTGAAATTGCATTAATTAATTAATTTTCATTGCTTGCTCCTGATGTATCAAGGTGGGATGCAGCAACGGCAGATGTTCTTCATTATGCTGTTGTTTATGCAGCACATCTAGCTTCAGGCTGTGGCACATTGAGTAAAGGGCTGATTCCACTTATTGGATACACAAGAACAACAAACCTATTAGAAATGGTGGTATGAACAACAGTATTACAAGCCCAGAGGTGACAATTTCATTAATATTATTACACATTTGGAAAACGAACCAATGAAACAGCCAAAATGTCTCCCGTTTCTTTTGTTCGAGGGACTGATCATTGCTCCACAGTTTGGTTGGTATACTGAAATTGGGAGTGCACACTGCGGGAAATATCTTTCCTCCTCTTGTGGTGTTGTGATCTCCTCACAGTCGGGGAGAGAGGCTATAAAATCCAGCCTCCAGCCGAAGCTTTACAGGGTAGGCGAATATGAGTTTCCTCCATTTTAAAACAAATGGATTATACTCTGACAAAATGAGGGGAAAAAAAGAGCAGGAACTCAAACAAACGATACTACTTTTTAAATGACAGTGGGTAACATCACTGCACTGTCAAGTTATCTGGGTGACAAAATTAAACAGAATTTCCCAACAGGATCTTTGTATTTTCACAGGCTGATAACCGCCTGCATATTTTGCATATTAATTACTTTTTATAAATCTTTTCAGAAGTACCCTAATTATTCAGGCTGAGGTGGGAAGTGAAAGGTTTGAACATCAAAAACATCTTGGTTTAGTTGCCCACCCTATAACCCATCATCACCTTTTTCGTAATGTTTATGGGTTATGACCAGGAGTTACTTTTCCCCACTGTTTTCCCAGTTTCTCCCAGGAGGCTGGGTAGCAACGGTGGTAAGTTTTGCCCGACTGGACTGTTTGTCTGAATCAGCCAATACTCAGAAAGACCTCCTTGTTGACAGCGTTCTGCTCTGATTAATTACAGATGCGATCAGTCAATCAAGCTTCTGAGCTGAATCAGATAGATCCTGATGCATCTCTACTAGATGCAGATGTAGATGTAGTTACTGGTTTGTGTGACATTATATTTCATAAACGTGTGATCATTTCTTTTGATGTTAGCGGAGCCACTCTTTATGTCAGTTTTAAAAAAAAATGCAAGATGAAGATGGGAGATGGTGCTCTGTAAATGTGTCACAACTTTTAATCAAAGCTTTTAGAAGCAGTCTCAAGTGCTTCTCTTTGGGCAAAAAAACCCGATCTAAGCTGACATTACTGAATACAATTAATACTAACTAATACCACATTTCTTTGTATCCATCAAGAGCTGGGGTGTCGTATTTTCAAAAACAAGCACAATGAAAAGCATTATTCTCAGGTCAAGAAATTAGACTCGGCTTTCTTTAGACACAAATTTCACTTTGAGCAAAACGTTGTCATTTTCCAGTACACTCCCCTCAACTTGAATTCATAACCATTCAAATTGTGACATCCACTGCCCTGGAATGGTTATTCAACTCTGGCATTCAAATGGGGAAAATTACTTTTTCAAATAGGCAATTAAGGATACACAAAAAATTGCATTGCCTTCGCCTTGCCATGCCTTGCATTGCCTGTTTCTCTGCCAACATGCGTCAGAAATATGCTGACCCCAACTAAAGCAAAACAAAAATCACTTGGTGGCAGGACGGCTGTTGAGTGGGCCAGTCATATCTGGTAGGCAAATGTCATATCTCAGTGTGTCTTGTGTGTGTCAGGTAAACGCTTTTTCCACAAAAGCACATTCAAATAGTTTCTGTCCCTGTGACATTTCACCACAAGCTGGCCATATATGATGTATAATTTTAAATGTTCTATGAAGTGAAGCCTGAGATATGACAAAATAAATATTTTCTATGAAGTGTGTTCATTGCTCACATTGTGTTGCCCTAATTTTGCATGGTTGTTTCCTATGTTCAGCGTTCCCTCTTGAATTTCAGACAAACGCAGTGTTGATTCTCTCCATGAATATCAAATGAGAATGAATATTAATGAATTCCCCTGGCAAGTCTCAACCGGAGTGAGAACGGAATCACACTGTAAGATGTCACAGTGAAGAGCATCACTCCTGCTGCTCCTTCGACTAACATGGTTTCCTGAAATCTAAAGAAAAAACCTCTGCGAGGTCTATTTAGCTGTCAGAAAGGGGATGCTCACCACCATGGCCTCACTCTTGACAAAGCAAAGATTATATTTAATCTAACTTCACTTCACATGAAAGTTTAAAAAACTTATGCGGACCTTATTTCCCACATTCATAGTTTTGTTGAATATGCTGATGCAATCTTCTGCCTGGAATGTCAGATAACACCGGGGAGCCATCTGGCAGGGGAAAATCTATTCGATCTTCCATCAAACTGCAGACGCAGAAAGTGGAATCAGAGATTTTAAGAGGCGCTACATTTCATTCATTACGGTTAGAACAGCAGTGATGGCTAATAGCAATACATCTTATGTTGTATTAGGTTATGTTGTGAAATTATTGTTTTATGATTTGGAGTTAAAAAAAAAAAGACAGAGCCATGGCTGAGGTACCTTCCCACAGGAGGCGATTTATTATGCTGGATTTAATACATGAGTTCTGTGGAGAATGTGTATGGTGTGGGGAGAGGTGCTTACTGAGGGATGGAGGATGTGGAGTTGTCTGGCTGCTTGGGAGATCATGCATGCTGCTGCACCCAGTGGGAAGCTAATGACCGATGCACACTGGCTATGCAACGCAGATCTCCGAGACAGATCTCCAGCTCTCTCTGGCATAGGGGATTTTCTCTAGTAATTGGAGCTGAGAGTGGGTGCATATACCATTTCGGTGGGGGGGGTGAATGGCAGAAGTGAGATGCTGGAGTTGATGCGTGGTGCCCAAATAAATACATTTCTAGTGCACTTACAATGATGTATTTTATTATGAGTCATCATTCTCACGAAACTGATACATCACAAATAGATTTGCCTCGTAAAAATATCAGTTGACCTATTTTTTTGAACTAACATTATACAGTATCTGTCTGTTAAGAGCATTTGAGAGATTTTGCCTCAAAATTCTCAATCCCACTTGTTGTTTTGGCACATGTTTTCAGGCGAATAGCCTGAAGATTCACGTCTCGCCTGTGTTAAACGAAAAGAGATTTGAATCACTTTTGGGGTTGTGAATTAATGGGTTGTTTTAATTTGCATTAGGCATAGTTGACCGCCCTATTGCTAGCTGTCCCAAGAGAAAGATCGCCCAGGTGCGTTGGTTGTTGTGTGTGGAGAGCCAGGTACAAAAATAAGTGTGCTGCTTACAGCCGCGTGTGATACCGTGCAGATAAGAATTCAATATGCAAGTGCACACACGCATGGTTGCTCAACACAGAGACACACAGGGGAAATGCTCCAAAATTAGCTCGGTGTCGTGCAGACAGGCTTGATTTTAAAATAAAAGGATGATTTTTTTTCTAATCTGAGTGAAGGTGGTATAGGAGGTTGATTGGAGTATGAATGAAAACCAACTCAAGCCTTTGGTGGCATTTCTCAGCACATGAGGATGATGCATAAAGAGAGGGCTTGTGCTGCATTTAGTACAATCAAAGTACAGTTAACATGCGATTTTGCATCCATACTGCCTTAGTTGTGTTGTTAAACATAACTATTATCCACAGTTCTTCAGTGTGCATCAAATGATAGCTAACAAATGACGTACAAACAAAACACTTCACTAATGGCTCCTAATAAGAAGTGTGATTTGAACATGGGGAAACAATGTCTGTGCATGGGCATTATATTACTATATGCCTTAAATTAGCATCAACATACCTTCTGATAAATGATAGACCTAAGCTGCTATGATAAGATATGATAAGCACATTTTGTTGCTTTTTCAGTCACCGCTGTGTTCTGCTACAAGTCTGACATATCAGATCTTTCAAAAAAAACAACAAATAGGAGGTTTTCAGGCATTCTTACGTCTTGTGAATGGCATTCACTGGTGGCAACATAAAAGCGGTAGAAAAGAGGGAAATATTTAACATACATTGACATTCCCCTCAACTTCAAAAGTGCAGAAGAACCTTGCAGAAATGTACTTTTTTTTCATGGTAGACAGTTTGACTTGTGACAGCACAGATGTAACTAATAATATTAAATAATGCCTTTGACAGTGGCTCATTTTTATTAACGTTTGCCAGCAAGCCATGCAGTGAGTCAGCGTGCACAATACCAGAACTCTGGCATGGAAACACATAAATGGAATGCAGCCATAATTAATGTAATTAGCGTTACCTGCAGTGACGCAAATTACCATGTCGCTGTCCAGGGTGCTGAACAACCTACAGCACTGCAATAATACACTTCTTCTTAGAGGGGTCTTTATAGAGGACAGTAGCAGCCTGTATTTTGCCAAACATTGTATTTTGACTGTTAAAGAGCCTTTGCACTTCAATGAGAGAATTGTTCATGCGTCCTATAAATCTAAATGTGTCCTGATCGTGCGGTGTAACCATGAACTGCGCTCACGGTGTGTATCAGTTTTCTAGAACAAAGGCTTCTAAATGTGCTCAGGTCATGCACATAATTTTGTGGTAGCCAGAGCAGATTTTCAATGAACTGAAGAATTTAAACAAGTACTTTACACACCTATAAATGAATCATGTTGATGTATGTGGAATTGTTGAGCCCGCACGTTATCCTTCTATTCCTGAAAACACATGTTACTGGTCTGGTCTGTACATTATTTACCTGCCCACTGTTTAGTAATGCTGAGCTTAAAATGATTGTATTGATACATAGGCATCAGTGTGGCCTTCACCCATGGCAGTAGGTTTCCCCCGAAGGAGGCCTGTGGAGGTGTATCCATTTGTATCTGCTGAAGAAGAGGAGGATGGTGGGTGGTCGCAGTATGGTAGCAAGGCATGGAAATATAATGCTTTTGAGTAGCAGACACCACTGGCGTGTCAAACAGATGTGTTACACGTGGGGTTTGGAGCACAGAGCAAAGGTAACAGATGTAGAGCCTTTCATTCTGCAAAGCATAATGCCTGCAGAATAAAACATATTGTGTGTGTGTGTGTGTGGTGAAGGTCACGGTGGATGGAGCTGCAATGATGATTAATTCAAGCTTCGCACGTGCATTCTTTTAAGCTGTGCCGTTTTTTTCAATCTGCACCTGTTTGAGATGCATTATCAATTGAAAATAAGAGAAAGACATAAATTGGTGTAACTACGTTATTGACAGTCTACCTGTGCTCCTGACAGAGAGATATCAAGATTAATTTCCACGTCCCTGCGTCTAGCCGCTGGCAGCGCCACGCGTAGAGCTCATTTGTGACTCTGAGGAGTAATGACACCCAAGTCGCTGTGATACTGAGCAAATGCCTGCGAGCGTTAGCTGGCCGCAAACACAAAAGAGTGATACAGCTTTCCCACGTCTATTTTGACATGTTTCAACATTTGTTGTTTGCAAAAGTGTTCCTCGCACGTTCATTTCTTTTCACCTGACACCGACTTTCTAGCAAAGAATTTCCTCATGTGAAATGTATTCACCAAACAGTTTTTTCTCTTTGTTCCCCTCCTGCAGCTGAGGACAAAGCACCTCCTCAGAACGGAGGCACTTCTCGGATTTTCATCCACTGCTTCAATCTCACAATAATGAGATAAAATCGCTGTAATGCAGTATGTGTGATTACTGGACAGGATTTATCTTTTTTTAAATGCATTAACAAGAGGGTTAAAACAAACAAACAACCCTGGCTTTTAGCGGGCTGCTTTTGTAAAGAATGTCCAAGAAAAGTAGAAGAAAGAAAGAAAAAGAAATAGAGGTGTGACTCCAGTATGTTCAAAATGCAATAACAGACAGCATCTTATTTCTGCTTGATTTAGCTTCCCTTCAGTGCCTGTTCATTGTAGAATTCAATTTATTTCAAAGGTGTCGCATGTTTTAGTTCTCCTCCTGAACTTGATTTGTTTTTGGGTTTGCATGCAGTGAAGATCCTCACTCTCTCCTCTTCCTGTGTTTAGGTTAAAGACTAAAAGGTCACTCTGCCGTTGCTATGGAAATACCTGCCTACACTTTTCTTATTCCCTTTTATCTGTGTAGCCTTTATTTTTTATCAGTTTTCTTTTTTTTTGAGCACTGTCAAAATTCACAATAATTTTCCTTAGTTTTAAACGATGCTGCATTTTTAGGCCTGTACCAAACAATCTGATAACCAATCATTTAGCTGATATTGACTCACATTCTTTATAAAGACCCCTTAAATTTGATCCTTAAAGAATTTGGACTTTGCAGTTATTCACTAAGGATCCTGTGCTCCGTAGTAAAACACTCAAAATGCATCTTTGGAGTTTCTGTACTGCAATCCCTTGTTACTTTTCAGCTGACATACACACCTTTACCAATATGATAAGCTAATGTCAATAAGAACATCAATTGAGCTTAATTGTAAAGTAGTTAGTGACTTGGTCTAGGTTAGGAAAACTCAAAGGTGGTTGGGTGAATTTTAGTTGCAATGAGCTCTTTGATTGTATGATTGTATTTGCATCTTCTGTATGTGGAATTGTACTGTGCTACTGTGTGTTCTCTTTCATCCTGCTCTCACTCTTTTCTCTCTCTACCCAACCGGTCGAGGCAGATGACCGCCCACCCAGAGCCTGGTTCTGCTTGAGGTTTCTGCCTGCAGCTTGCTCATGGTGGAATTGTTGGGTCTATACTATAGAGTTGGTCTAGACTTGCTCTATATTAACAAGTGCTATGAGATAACTCTGTTATGATATAGCGCTATATAAATAAAATTGAATTGAAATTTTGTGAGTTTGCTCTGACAGATCATGATAAAATTAAGATAGCTGTTATAATATATATTATCATTTCCATAGGAATTTTGAAGTTTGAGGACATCTTGAATAGACAGGCCAGAGATTGAGAGAAGCAGGTGAAATTAGATTTTGTGTCATTTTAAATTACAATTTCAGGACTATGCATCTTGTCCTGACTAAATTTGGGAAATTGGATTGGTGTTGGAAATCAGCCCATGAACACATCCCAGTCTTGTCTCCTGACCTTGAAAAGGAGATGTTAGGTGAGCTCTTGGAAATAGCTTTTGGACAGTGACATTAAACTCCGCTCCCTCGCTGCCCTGGACAAGCGGTGGTCTGATCCCCACTTGTTATCCAGCGGAAGGCAGATAGTGACTCCCTGACAACATTGGGACTCAATTGCCTGTGCTTATTATCCTTTGGCATAGAAACATGTCACGTCCTGCTTGCTGCACAGGCTGACCTCTATTCCATCACTTAACCGCTGATGATAAGATGGGGGAGACTCGAGCTGACTTATTCATGCTGAACCAACTGAAAGTGAATACACAGCATGTCAGGGTCCCAGGTCAATCATGTTGACACATGTCAGTTGTTCAATGAATCCAAACAGTAATGGTGAAGGTTAGTTCTACATATCCAAGTGACCATCTTTCTCCATCGTGCTTTGGTAGAGAAATTGCATTTTGAATGTAAAATAGTGTTTAGCTTTTTTTTTCTTGTGGCAGGTTGTGTTATTAAACATGTTGCATTGTGTGCAGTATAACTCTGTATATACAGTATATATATATATATATCTTTAAAATAATAACTACACATATACATTCAATATCACTTTCTACCACAGCTGTAAGGTTCATTCTGGAGCAAAGGTCAATGATATGGCGTTTGGTGAGGCTATTAGATATCTGCAAGCTAAACCAATCAATGCTGAAACTTATGAGAGAGGCTTCTGACTACAGAGTGTAGAGCTATCTCACATATTATGTTGAGATGGTTGATCCTGAAAGGATGAAAGGCCAAAATAGATTCCAAGCATTCTTGGAAGCTTGAAATAAAACACTCAGAGTGGGTGTAAAAAATAATAAGAACGATCTCCTAATGCTGCACTTTACCTCCTTTTTACAGTCTGTATGATGTCTCAATGCCTGAAAACATTCAGTTAAAACCAGTAAAGCATTGCTTCATGAAAGCAATATTAACTAAATTAAGTATATGAAGGTGTGTTTGTTCTGTTTGTTTTGGATTCTTTGTGTCTGTTTCATGAAAAGAGTGGGAAGTGATGATCTTTTTTTTAACCAACTAATTTAGTATTCAATGGAATCTTTACAAATGATTAGAAAAGAGCAAATAGTGTTAGTCTAAGAGCAAATTTGTTTTATTTTTTTGGGCTTTTTTTTCTCCATCATGTGTTCAGCTGTTAAATACTTTTTTTTCTTTCTTATTTTTAGTCACCTTCTCATCGATAATTTAGTCTGTCATATTTGTAATTTACCATTTGGCACACGAGAAGCCAATTAAAATCTATCTACAAATGATAAAAATTCTATTTTTGTTTAAATGAGAAGATGCACTGCATTAATAATGCTCTGACATAATATGGTGTGTTGCATGGACAGACACAGAGACGTCACTGAGTATAAAACTGATCTGAAAATCTAATCTGAAAATCAATAGAAAAAACAATATAGTGAATAAGTAAAAAACACTCCCTTTTACGAATGCATTTCAATTTAAATCTACTTGTATCATGTTAGTGTTACAAAAGGACTTGTCAAGATGTACATTTCATTGCACGGCGTGCATGTGGACACATTGAATCTGTGATCCGCTATCAGTGAGCGCGTCAAAACATCTTCACATGCCATCTGCCCACATTTTCGAAGGTGCAATGAAAGAGACACACACACGCAAACAGAACTCCACTATTCTGCCTTTCAAGGGACTTTACAGACCATTAACATGTAGAATTCACATGCAGTACATATAGTGATTTACAACGTTATGATGTGTGGTCCCAGGGTAGTAGAGGTTTACATGGGTGAACTGCCTGGTTTGATGAGACAGATGTGAATACCGTTCTACCGATTCCTCAAAACCATTGACTTGCCGTCAAGATTGCTAAACGTGCATACAGTGGATGGTTCTCCTGGACTCATTCTCTAAGGAAGCTATTTTACAATTATTTTTCTGTTTAATGCATTAAATGGAATTTTACTTGTTTATCGTTTGGACCTTTTTTGGTAGAGTTTTCATCCCACTGATTATGATAACATCGCAAGCTTAAATTATAAGCAGGATAACACTGGTATGATGGGTTAGAATAAAAAAAAAATCAGATTTTGTGATTGGTTGTTCCAACAATTAACAGTTACAAAGCTTTATTTAGACTTGTTTGTTTTTTAAAGAAGGGGTTCTAATACACATCATGATTTATTATTTGATTAATTCAGATGCATGTTTAAAATATATATTTTATATGTTTTGTTAGCAGCTATATACTTATAGGTATATGTTTGAGGAGTATAAATGGAATGAAAACCAGACAGGCAATCTCAAGCTACCTCCGGTTTAAGCCACACCCTCTACAGGTATCTTTTTCCATAACATAAACACATACAACATAGTGAATTCCTGCCTGAAGTTGCATGAGCGACGGGTGTGAATGGATACAAAAATCAATAAAAAAGATAAAGGAAAACAGATTCACTGTTGGCAGTGGACGTTAAAGATGTTCTAACTTAAGGAAAGGACCCCATTATCCAAACTTTTTGTGCAAAAACAGAGTGAGAGTAAAACAGATGGCCTTGAGTGACGGAAAATAACAACTGGAGTAGAGTTTGAAATCTGTCTGTCTGAGCTGTCACATTCACACATACACAGACAAACACCACTCACAGACTGGATGTGTGTTATTACATCAAACGTCCATGCTGTCAGGGAACAAGGCTATTGGCTATTTGTGGCCCTAAGATGGACTGCAAAAACAGTCCAGCTGTCAAATACCGGCCAAATAAAGCCAGACAAGTTGCATCTGAACACAGCTTGCTTGTGGGATGCAGCAGTCTCTTTGAGTGAGAGGGAACACTCTTACTTTTAAAACAACTGCTCCTCACTCCAGGCAGAATCACACCCCTCCACTCCCACTCTGGGCCACTGCTGCTTGGAAACAAAAGGCAGCCCCGTTTCTCTGGTGTTCTCATTTTTAAGTGGATAAAATTGAGTGGAAACCCATCTAACCAGTGGTTGTCTGATTCAGAGGGCATGCCTTCGTCCTCACAACCAGCCACTGTACCCAAAAGGTTTGAGCTTCAGATAAGAGGGATGCATGTCATTCCTCGGTTTGGTTTTAGAGAGATTCTCCTTCCTGCTAAACTTATATGGCGTTGAAATATTAAATGTCAGACCCACAGTCTGTGACATGTTAACGGCAGGACACGACACCGGAGTAAATGAGAATTAATGCTGGTTCATTGAACAAGGGAAGGGGAAGATGAAAGGGGAGCCGGTGAGAAGAGATCCAATGAAGACGGGTGGAAGGCAGATGCGGGGAAGACAAGGCTGGCTGGGGTTTGGAAGGCAGGCAGGCAGGCATACAGAACATGAAGACTGTGCAGGCGAGTGGAATTCAGGGAGATGATCTGAACCTGAGCACAGGAGAACAGGATTAGGACTGAGCAGAGACAGGTTCAAAAACAGGTTTCAAAGACAAACGCTCGCTACCAAACGAACTGAAGCAACGATCTGGCGATGAGTGGCTGGAAAACCAGGTTAGAAACGCCGCAGGTTGATGAGTAGATGGACGATAGGTGTGATGACTGATTACAGAAACGAGGCAGGAGGATTGCAGATGACAGCCCTGCCTTCCCGGTCAACACAGAAACACAGAGAGACACAACACAGGACACAAGAGGGAGGGAAAAGCGCCAGAAATATAAGGGAGAACAATGAGCACGGCGGAACCATGACACAGTGTCATCCACCTCCAACATCATAAAGTTTCTTCCACTGCACTTCTACATAAATAAAGTCTGTCAGTCTTGTAATTACATATAGTATTTCTAGAACAATGTAATCACTCATGTGTACCTCAATTCTGTCTTAATGAGCTGCTGTTACACAAAAACTGCACGATGGTTAAATGCAATTATATCGAGTTTAACATGAAATCTTGACTGTCAGGATCCAACAGTGTGGAAACATTATTGGAAGGTAGGACCCTTGTTGGATCTGCCAGCAAGCCCAGAGGAGAAGCCAATTGCATCAGCTCCTTTAAAAATATTATTATCAGTATGGAGGATATAGTAATTCAAAGCAAGATCATTTTGTTAAGCAAACGGCTAGTAACCATCATTTGGCATAATGTGATATCATGTATTTGAATTTAAGATGTGGGTTTTTTTCACAGAGTAGGCATCACGTTTATTTTTAATTGACATTTTAAGAGAACTGCTTCAGTGAGTGAATTCCCTATGAGTTTATTTTTAGGCATAACTGAGTGGGATGATTATATTTAGGGAGTCGACTTAGATGGTAAAACACAGCATACAGTAGCTGATCTCAATCAGATATTCACTGAATGGTGTAAGTGTGGTATACACAAAACACCTGATTACTATTTTTGTGATTATTATATATATAGATTTATATTGTAATTTTAAGCACAAGTATTGTTATGCACTTTACATTTAAACTATTTGTAGTGAGCAAAACTAGGAAAGCGAAGAGCCGAACCTATTAGTTCGGGTGGCGTGGTCCTGTTGGAGGGGAAGCGTACGGCCTCTCCTCAGAGGAATATCGGGTAGAAACCTGAATGGTTTGTGTTCCACTTTGTGTTTTACAGGAACGGGGCGACATCGGACCAAAATCTATTGGCAATTGACGTACCATCCTTGATTCCCATAACCAGACCTCCCATCATCAGGGTGGCAATAATAATGGCTCATGTGAACATTACTGTAAATACAGTTCATTGTTTATTTTCTCTTCTGGCAGTGGTGTCATGATACTATGCATGGACACTGAGATTCTATGTGATGGTAATACTTTTGTTTCATTTACTAAAACCACAAAATGAATGTGTGTAGCACTTCAGATAAAATGGCATGTCAATGCACTGTAGCATTTTGTCTTGCAAACATCACATTAGAGTAGAACATTTGCATAAAATGGATAATTAATAATTATGAAGTTATCCTTTTTACAATATTACACTCCAAATCGCTCAAGATCATAGCCTCAAATCACACAAGTGTGTGTGTGTTTGTGTGTGTGTGTGTGTGTGTGTGTGTGTGTGTGTGTGTGTGTGTAGGTGTGTGTGTGAGTGTGTGTGTGGATTATTGTAGCAAAATAATCCCATTTCCCAGATGGTAAAATTTGTCATCCTCCATAATGTCACACTCATGAAATAGTAATTAAATGCACTGACACTAAAGCCTATGAAATGTTCCAGCTCTGCAGCAATAAAGTTGTAACCTGCTCCTGCCTATTGCTGTCTAACTACCCCGCAAACAGAGAAGGCCTTCAAGGCATTGGATTGCCAACACTACAGTATAACCAGACTTGCAAGGGCTGTTACTCAGGCTACAGAAAGATCAGCATTTGCACCATAAAGCTTCATTCACAGAGTGAGCTGGGAAAGATTCCAGTACAGTCCAAATCCTGTGGGGGGGGCTACCAAGGACTGAGCTCAAAATCCAATCACCACGAGGAAAAGAACAAAGAGGATTGATCGCACTCTACCTGTTCATTCCATGTAAAGTATTGACAGTGCACTGCACTGCAGGGTAATCCAGTCAAAGAGAAAAGAAAATGTAATTTTGGTCCACCGAGTCCAGGTAAACAGTCCAGCAGTTCTACCAAAATAATGAATTTCCCAGATGGTGAAAATGAACCGAGATGATCACTTATTTGTCTGCCGTTCTACTAAATTTAAAATTTGATTTCGGGCTCAGAACAAATGCTCATATACTGTATATATAATACATATAATATTATGCTGTAGTTTTCTTTGGTTAAGAAACCCTGGATTGACTGTTGCACGGCATTATGTTATGCATACTTTTTATAGAACTCTAGGCTTAAATTAAATAACATGATGGCATCTATAAAGCGATAGCCTTTCTAAGTGTACTTAGTACATGATATAGTACTTACAATACACAACATTTAAATTGAATTAAATTGAGATAATCTCATCTAACAACACACGTTGCAGGGAAGCTTTAATCCTGGACTCCAGAGTCCTATCAAGGTCCTTCACTTCAGCCTCTGCTTTGTGGGCTGCACATTTTCATACAAAAAAAAAAACAATGCAGGCAATACAAATATATGAGATTTATTTCAGCACCGCAAAGATGTTTTACTGTAAATGACTGTCGAGTCGACTATCTGGTTTCGCTTCACAAGAAGCTAATGTTGACAAATGACGCTGTCTTGTCAAGGTGGCTTATTTATGGTCGGTGTACAGTACCTATTGTGGGCACAGCTCAGTGATTTGACGGTCTGACCCACCTCCACTATCCTGCATCTCACCTCTCCTACTCTTTCTGTCACTGCTTGCCAAAGGCAACTCTGCCTGTGTTCAATAACATACCAATATCTTGTCTGGACCTTTGCTCATCAGTTACTGAATGTTGTCCTGCTGATAAAACTCTTCTCCTGCATTGTTGATTATTTTCTAACAAAGTAAAATGACAAGAAATT
The DNA here is from genome assembly GCA_036023855.1 of Gadopsis marmoratus. Taxonomy (NCBI): domain Eukaryota; kingdom Metazoa; phylum Chordata; class Actinopteri; order Centrarchiformes; family Percichthyidae; genus Gadopsis; species Gadopsis marmoratus. Next base: position 9,376 of record JAVQJF010063185.1, on the reverse strand, counting down.
ATCAATGGTGGGAGATACATGTGTCTAAACGGTGTTGATATCTGGGGGAAAACAAATCATTTTTGCATAAAAGAAAAGCAGGTACAGTTAATTCCCAACCTTTCCTTAATGCCTGCCTTAACCTCAACAAAAGTGTCAGGAAGGACAACTCGCCCCTTCCTCTACCTTGAGCCCTCCCCCGTCTGTGTAGTGTTTATTAAATCACAGAGCACATGAATGCTTTATTAAATGGGAAAATATTGAAATTCAGACATTCCTCTCCAGCTGAATTTGTTCTCACACTCCTCTGCTCTTAAATTGATTTCACGCTCTGTGGCTATCTGCATGGGAAATAATGTGCAGCATTATTAACCAGGAGAAGGGGAGGAGAAAATCACAGGGGAGGACAGGAGGCTCTGACTGAGAATCCAGGCCCTAGATAAATGGCGCCAGTCTGTCATCTAAAGCCACATCCAAATCTAAAGCGGGTATTCAGTCCAAATTAGCATTGTTGTGTTGATGCCGCACTTCTCCCAAGGACTGAGCCGTTTGAGCTTTCTCTCTGTTTGTCAGGGAAGCCGGTGTTGATGAGCGTCTGCCCTCATCCGGAGTGAATTGATTTCATTCTCCCCGAAGACCTAGTTGCTGGGCAAAGTCACTATAATAATGGCAAATCTTGACTTTAAAGTAAAAGAAGTGCAGAGTCTTTTGTTGTGCTTTTGATAATTGTTTCTGTTTAATTAAAGTCTTGTTGTTGTCGGTCCCTTGAAAACCACGTTGTAATTGTAGAGTCAAATTCCAAACAAATGAGTAGACAATGACACATTGATTGCAACATTTCAAACGCTGTATATTTGTTTTGCTGTGCACTCAAAGGCATTACTGATAGGTGCTCGCAGCGGACGCATAAAAAAGGCGGAGGGCTTTTTCTCTAGCCGGCCGCATGCGCTCTCTCCTCATTGGGAACAACCGAAAAAAGATGAGAAAACGCCATGTGGACACAGGCACTTATTGATTATCGGTACATCAAAATTCTTCCTCAATATCTTCCTGTGAAACATGAAAGAAAACTCAAATGTATTAATATTAAGCTCCCACCTCTGGTCTAATAATGTGGATGACGTAGGTGTAGGTAGGGGCGAGCGGTTACAACAGATACAACTGTATAGCCGGTATCCCACGCTAAGCCGCTGTGGTTCTCCTGAGGGTAGAAGTACACAGAACACTAGGAATCGCTGTCGCATCCCGCACTCGGCCACCTGTGGGCATATTAATTGTGCTGCCAGTTCAGACCCATTTTACAGCTGCCCTAACTGTTGTTGGCGTTAGGTTCACAAGTAAAGTAGATCCCGTTACAGCCCGCTAGTTCCCGTCTGTTTCCTGCTCACTATGTTATGATTTACTTCCTGTCTTTGTTCTTTTCCCGCCAGTTTTGATTAGCTTCACCTGTGTTCCAGTGCTCGTTAGATTTCCTCGTTAGACCCTTATCTATATAAACAGTTCCTTTCCTTTGCCTATTCCTAATTTTTATGTCCACGCTTGCTACTGCTTGTCCTGTGCTTAGTTTCCGTGTTCTTGCTTTCCCCTGCGGATGTTTGTGCCTTTGCCTCCGGACTTGGACTTACCTGTAGCCTGTCTTCCTGCCTGCCTGCTCATTTACTGCAGATAAATCACTGAACTAGTCTCCGCTGCCCAACGCCACGGACCAGAGAACCCCAGATCCTGACTTCCGTTCGGCGGTCCGGCCCACCCCTGTTCCTGTGCAGCTGCAGTGTCCTGTTGTTGAGCTTCTTCTGCCTCCTGTTTCCGTGGCTGCTTCCAGTGTGGTCCTGGCTTTGTCGCCGTCCTCCAGAGTGGCTCCCTCAACACCGTCGGCCTCCTGGTCACCCTTCTGGGTGGCTCCACACGTCTGCCCAGCCTCCTGAAGCTTCCTTGTTCTCAGGTCTTTTGCCCCCTTTTGCCTCTGGACTCGGGCTTACCTGTAGCCCGTCTTCCTGCCTGTCTACCTGCATTACCCGCATGTAAGCTTGTTTATTGCAAATTAATGTGCTTAAACTGCTCCGGGCTGCCTGCGCTGCCTGCTCCTTGGTCCTTTCTCTGCCTCCTGCACTTTGCACACCCGTGACAAGATCCTGGCATGCTTACTTTTTAGCATTCAAATCAAACCCCAAAGTGTAATTAGAATCACAGTAATACCCCTACCACGTGATCCATTTCGCTCTGACATTTTTCTGAAAGAAATGTCTGGGACCATAAGTTAGCTAAAAACACAACAGTTTTTCAATTCTGCAAGTAGAGCCTGTAAAAGGTGTCAGTAAAAATAATATGTAAAATTGGTCAAATACATTTTACAATATACTATATTGGGGAACTGGGGAGAAACACTGATGGGAGTTCTTTCAAACTGGATGTATCACAATTTATGTACATACAGTTGTTAATGATGCAGGGGTTAAATTCAACAACAAAAGCAGAACAAATGCATTCTTCAACTTGCTGTCTGCATGGCCGAGTGCTTCTACATCAAGGAAAACAAATACAAACAAAAACTATAAGGCCCCAAACATGACAGCTTGAAAACACATTGAGTCAGATAGCTGGCAGCAACATTTCTGGGAGAGAATCTTCTCATCAGATGCCCAGTATCACGAGTGGAATCCTTTGATGGCAGGAAAGGAAATGATGCCGTTTGGGTTTGACTGTACGGGTTTAGAGCTCAAGTCGTGTCTAAGACCAAACTGTGATCAACCAGTTTGAGCATTTGCTGCCGCGCTTTTTCATAACACACTGATAGATCTGCTCGGCAAACACACATTTGAGTGACTAACAAGGTGATTAAAGCTTCAAATTGGGTTTCACTTGTCGTGGAAACTCTATATTATTCATTCATACTCACGTCAATAACTCATAATGCATATCTATATATTTAAGAATGACGCTGTGACAGTCATAACTCACTTTGAACCACTGTGCCTGCCTCTGTCCTTACATGGCCTCTGTGAGGACCAAGTATTACACAATACTGGGGAAGTCCTGCCAGAATTCCCCAGAACAGTCTGGATAAACAGTAGACTGCGATAAACAAAGCTGCTGGTAACCAAAATAGCAAAAATAGGTAATAACAGATAGTAGAATGAGGGAAAAGATTACGGCAATGAGAGTAGCTAATAGGACGGGTGGATGAGAGAGGGCTGGAGGCATTCATAATAAGAATAAATGAGGTTGCATGAAGTTGAATTCTCATGTATACTTCAGTTGCTCTGCAGACTAACTCAAGTCTTTATCCTTTGCAGTAATCACTGAAGACTTTGCCCGAGATCAATCAATTGCTATGACACACTTGCCTAATAACTTGTTGACTACAGTATGTCTATGTTTCTCCTTCTCATAATGCAATAATGTTTACAGATGACAATCTAAAAGGCATGCTCTTTATTTAATTTAATTCTGACTGGTTAAGAGATGGCACTATAATGAAAGCAAGTAATTAGTTTAGAAAAACTGCTGTGTGGCTGCTCTAAAATAGAAACAGTTAAAAATAACAAGTACAAACTTCGACAGCCATCACGTCTTTTACATAAGCAAATAATAAAGTGCAAATGTTGTGCATCAATGTCCTAAGAACAAACACTGAGCTACAGCAACTCTGAATCTCTTGTTGTCAGTAACCTGGAAGAAAAAAAAGAATCTACACACATATTCAAGAGTTTTTAGTCACTTGGCTATGCATCAGGACTTAGAATATTACACTAATTTTGTATTACACAAAATTACAAATTGTGACCAAATCAATTTGATTATCAAAAGTAGCAAGAAATAGAAAAACTATCTTAAAATGAATTACTAACAGTACTGAATTATTTCAGGTTATTGCCACAGGGTTGTCATGTTGTACATGTAGGAATATGAAAATACACAGTGCAGTATATGTCATGTTATACAACCTTCGAGAAATACATTTTGGGAAATTAGCACAATGTGTCCTGTTCTTTCAACCCATGAACAGAAGTATAAATATATATATATATACACACAGTATATATACAGCTCTGGTAAAAATTAAAAATTATCAGTTTAGTGGTTTTACAATTTATAGGTATGTGTTTGAGTAAAATGAACTTTGGAAAATTTGAAGTGGTCTCTTGTATATATCTACATATGACTTGTGAGCACAGGATTGATTTTGGTGTCTATGCAGGATGATAATACCAAACATGTCACTGTGCACTGCAGTTGTTCGCCAAGAAGTAGTTCTAGCAACTCCCACCTAAAACCACAAATTGTTGTTTTTACATATGAGGTTGAACAGAAAAGACACACTTCTGCTCCATACTTCATGCACAGACATGATTGATGCAATATTTTGATCTCAGTGTCGGAAAGAAAAGAATTAAGTGCATTTCTCAAAATGGTCAACTAATTCTTAAAACAAACAGAACTGAATCTACATACAATCCATATATAGGAAATATATATATATATATATATATATATATATATCCCAGGATCAGGATCAGCTCCAACTCTTCAGTACACAAGGTAATCCATCTGTCTAAGGTCACCTGCCTTTGATGTTCACATATTTTAGTCCCTCCTGCCAATCTATTCGATGCACTGTTGGCTCAGAATCACTTCTAAAAACGCTGAACAGAACATACAGCGAAACAGGGACAACATGAGCCACAAATTGGGATCTGAAGAGGATCTGCTCAGCAAAAAAATAAATAAATAAAACACGCAACAAACCTCGCAGTCTGGCTCCCGATGGCAGAGAAAGTGCTTTTTAATCTAATAGAAAAGGTTTTGAGCTGTGAATTAGTGTGTATGGAGCGGAGATAGTAATCCTCAGCCTGGCATGAGCTGGTGTTCCGAGTCCTCCTACCCTGCTACGGGGTGACAGAGAGTTCTCTCAGTAAATACTCTTCCTTTAGCTTGTTAGCGATGTATGATCATATTTGTAAACAGTACTGAGAGGGCCCGCTGTGTCTGGTCAGATGTGCTACATGAAACTAGAATAGTGCTTCACGTGCAGTGACCTTGGAACGGCTTGACATCTGGTACCTTGCTCAAAGTCATTTTGATGATGATGGAGAGTCTGAGATGGAGAGTGTAACGCTAGCTGCCCTCCAGTCACTGGCTCTGATTCCACTTGAATCACTACCAACACCAGCATCATCATATAGTTCAGCTAACATGCTCTCAGTTGCACATTTTAGTTTACCTATTTTTCAAATTGAGGACATACGTGGAAGGGCATGTATCTTTTCTTTTTCGTTTAGCAAGACAATTTTCGTCACTGAGTGACTCACTCCATCCAAGGCACATGGGGTTTGGAGGCTGAGGACAGATTCACAGAATATCAGTCTGGGGAATTGAAGCATTGCTTTGGAGGACAGTGAGTGAGCCTCTGGGGCCAGCAACTGCTCTGTTACACCTGACCAGATATTTCTGCCGTTTCCCCTGCTACCCTCCTGTGTCCCACTGTCCTCCCACTCTGTCAATCCGCAGCATCAGAGGAGGCATAGGTAAAGGGAAAACAGGGAAACTCTACCTTTGCAGGCTCGTCCTCACTGCCTTAAAAATAGCCCATAATTCCAGAAATGGTAAGATTTACACTGAACCACAACATGTGCAGGTCATTTCCCTTCAAAGCTTGCTTGGTTTGCAAATGCTTTACCTGTGCTTTTTGACTGTTTGTATTTTATATTTCTGCTGAGTCGAGGAGCTTACACCTTTGTAGAAACCTGTTCAAGATGCATTCTGCACACCATATTATGCACATCATAACAGCTAAAATATATAGAATAATTATGAAAAATAATTATTGCCATAGGACAGATTGATGTTCATTACCAGGTCGAAAAGCACTTGTTTGTGGTGACAAGATCTATCACATATATGTATTTCAGCCCCAGCCTGCTTTCAGACCTTTCTATCACCACCCACACCTCAGATTTGTTCAGCAATTCAAATACATTTTGTGTGCTCATTGACTGCCGTTTCACCTGGCCAATCAGAACTTTTCAAGCTTCCTATATAGCTAGCTAGGTGTCTAGATATATCCTTGAGAAAACAACAACAAAATGTTGGCCATTATTGCATTCTCTTCTATAAAGCACTTGGTGCATTTCATATCTTTGTTGTAAAGCACTTTGGACTGCATTTCTTGTATGAATGGTGCTATATAAATAAAGTTTATTATTATGCCCAATGTTAGCTGGGATTGGCTCCAGCCCCGCCCGCCCTGTGACCCTTCGGGATAAGCAGTATGGATAATGAATGAATGAATGAATGAACGATTATAAAAATGGCATCAAGCATAAATGGGCAAATCTTTTTCAATCACTGGAAAAACGTTAATTGCTATGAGCAACTGCTACTCCTAACTTCTGTGTTGGCTGAAAATTATGTCAACGGGATGCTACTCATCAGTTCGGGCAAAACAAAATAACTCAATTGCTAAGCCATAATGAACCTGACGTCAAACTGAATAATAACGTGAGTTTGCAATTCAGTCTGATTATCAGGCTAGAATATGTATCCATCCCACAGACTGTATATAAATAAGGACGACGCACCTCCACTTCCCCCCAATGTACAAAAATAAAGCCAAAATATCCCGGATACAGGAGCTGCCATCTTGAGCTGGTGATGTTATTTGGAGCCAGGGTCTGGACAGTGATCCACCGTATAGTCGCGGTGCCGAGTTACCGCCTATACACCCACCTGAACGAATCGCGAGCACACTCACAGTTGTCAGTCATGACGTGACGCCATATTTTCAATAGCATCAAATAACTAATTAAAACTTAATTTATCAGAACAATGAACACTTGAACAAACATCAGCGTGATAAGAGCTGCCCAAAGGCAACTGTGGGAAAAAAATATTTGTTGTGTGCTTCAGTTTGGCGTTTGCCATCCGCTAACATGGATTATGATACATGATTGTTCCAGCAAACAAATAAGTTGACCTTGGCTCAACCTTTGCCGGAACACAATGCAGCACCATTTGGCAAGGTCATTTCATTGGCCAAACAAATATGTGCAGGCACCCATGGCTGCTAGATTACTTTCTAATGTGAATTCTGTACTTCTACTACCTTGTGATTGTTGAGATGAAAGATAATAACTAACTTTCCACAGCAGTGAAATCATGTCTCACAGTATTATAAACTGATCTGCAGTGTTTTGGCATATTAATTCATTTTCAGCCTGAGACCCTGAAATAAATGTCTTCCAAAATTATGTACTGTGCAATTGCAGAGTACCAAATGGAGAACTACCTTTTGTTAGTAAGTCTTCACCACATCATTTTTAAGCATGTTATCACCTGAATTTATTCCTCTACAGCTCTTGCTGTGTGTGATTCACAGGCCTATAGTGTAAGGAGGAGGCCTTTGTGAAACAACTGATATGACCACAAGTGCTGACACACCCAGAGATCCCACAACATCCAGCACCACAGCCAGTCGCTAGGCATGATCTTAAACTTGATGTACAGGTTCCACAACTACAATTCTATGAAATGCAAATGAACAGAGTTTATAAAACAGCATAAAAAACAGGTAGAATTGCAACTGTGTAAGGTTCTAACACACACACACACACACACACACACACACAGCGACATTAGCAAGACACACCACTCTACCATCCTGTCTTATAAAGTACAGCTTGATGTGGCAGAGCTGTTGGGCCCCAGAGTATCATCAGAAGAAAGGAAAACTGGGGGGGGGGGGGCAGGGGGTGATTGACAGATATATGTGTTTGCAACTTAGAACAAAGGGTTTGTCGAGCACTAATAACATTTGTTGGATTTTGTGAGATTTTCCCCTTGTTTGTGCAAAACATTAACCATGGAAGTTTTTTGGAGAACACGAGAAGCTAGTTTATTAGTCGAGACAGGCATATTTGTGTTGTTGCTCTTTATCCTCTTGTCAAGCATACCAACACATTCAATTCACGTATCACATTTTCATTAGTTAACTCTCTCTGGCTTTGTAAGCAGCAGCCTGCATTGCAATCCGGCACTCTCTATTTGCTTCTTTTTATCTGATATATTTGATTCCCAGTCAGCAGCAACTGGAAGCTGTAATGTTTCCACAACTTTTTAAGGGCAAGCCAATGCTGTTTTTTTTATATATTCTTAATTCCCATTCTGGAAATTAATAATTGAACATTAACAATGTTCTATGTAAATGTTAAACTAATCCATGTTCTGCTGTATGTTTCTAGAGGGAATATCTTTTGCCACATCCGATTTCACATCTCATCTACCATTTCACAGAAATTAATGACAAATAAGGTGTCTCAGATCACCCAAGAAGGCGAGAAACCCACACCTTTCCAGCCGCATATTAAAGCATTGCCTCAGGCATATTCATGACAAAATATCACAGTGTTTTCATATTCCTTAGTGAGAAAGGAACAGCAGCCCCAAAGAAACCGTAGAACAGTAAAATACTTTTGGCAATAATTACAACATACGCTGAAAACACACACAGCTTGTCTTTTGACAAACATGTCACAGCTTTGAACTATGGTGCCAGCGAAAGCAATAGAGAGCAATTGCCAAAGATTTAGTAAATGTTTCTTTTTAAAGGAAGATAAAATGCACAAAAACATATTTAGACTTATACTTGCATCAGATAAAGGACTTGTCTCTGTACTTATGTGCTTACTTACTTAGATCTCATTGCTGCATTCCAATTGACCATCACATTCTATTATAGAGACTGAAACATTTATTTGGCAAAAAGGGCACCGTACTAAGCTGGTTTAAGTCCTACTTATCAGATCGATATCAGTTTGTACATGTTAACGATCAATCCTCTATGCACGCCAAAGTTAGTCACGGAGTCCCACGAAGGACCAATTCTTTTCACCTTATATATGCTTCCCCCGCCATCCAGTGTTAGTATTTCTTTATAGTTTAGCATAGGTTACACAAACATTTTTCAAGTAATGACACTACACATAGCCTTATGATTTCCGATAAGGCACATTTTTATTTAAAGACAAAATGGTTGCTGGATTGGGGGTGTACTTTTAAGTAAACATGTTGTCCGACTGTTATGTTGAAAGTAATACTCACCTTTTTTTCTTTGTTCACTGAGCCTGGCAAAGGACCAGACTGTGGGGGAGAAGGGCCTGTCAAAGCCGCAAACAGGAAGTAGAAGAAACCATCTGCGAGTGGGAAGAATGGGGGAAGAAGAGACTATGGGGAAGAAAAATATGTTTTTCTACTGTTGTCATATTAGTTGGTGTTTTAGGTGTGATATAGAGCATAGTCAGGGGGATAATTGTGGTTGGGTTACTTCTGATTAATTTATGGGGTTGTTTGTTTAAAGTATAATTTATAGAGGAACCTTATATGTCATGTGGTTATAGGCCCA
>JAVQJF010063174.1:0-31794 GCA_036023855.1 Gadopsis marmoratus | reverse complement strand
TACAAGACTTAGCGTCGTCGCTCTACAAACGTCGCTCTACAAGCTCGTATACAAGACTTAGCGTTGCTCTACAAGCTCGTATACAAGACTTAGCGTCGTCGCTCTACAAGCGTCGCTCTACAAGCTCGTATACAAGACTTAGCGTCGCTCTACAAGCTCGTATACAAGACTTAGCGTCGTCGCTCTACAAGCGTCGCTCTACAAGCTCGTATACAAGACTTAGTGTCCCTGTAAACCACCATCAACACAGAGCGTCCCGATGAAGCAGCTTCCTGAGTGCAGACGTGTTCTGTCCAACGTGAAAATGCAGTCAAACTAATCATTTAGATGTTGTAATGACTTTAACAAGCGCTGCTTAACCTTTTCATTCTACTTCATTATATAAGCTTCTAGTTTCTTATATTTGACTCGTAGTAACAGTGACACCAGTGGTAGTTAACAGAAGTACAGGTGCAATGTTTGTGTTCACTCCAGCGCATTAATGCAGAAACAGAGAGATGAACGCCAACTTACAGCTGCTGAGGAAAAGACGAGCAGAAGAGCATCATGGGTAGAGGAGGAGAAGAAGAACTGTCAAACAGAATCTGCAGCAACAACAACAACAACAACAACAGGACATATTGTATCAGTCCTGCTGCTGTTCTCATTGATCCACCTGAGAACTGATGAACCTGGACGACTGCAGAAACACTGCTGCTTAATAACAACTCACAGCTGATTATAAAGTAAACAAAACATGTACGCACTCGTCGACTTTGTCATTCATTTGATCCCAACAGCACTTTTCTGAGTATCTCCCTTATCTTCTCGCGTGGACGGAGGTTTTCTGCAGTGCAGGGATCAATACTGACCCTGCTTTCTGCCAGAAGATACTTAAGAAACTCAATCCCCATCAGGCCTCCCCTCATTGGATCAGCCATCGTCAGTGTGTGTGGGGGGGGTGACCTCAGCGGCCAATCAATCGAGCCCATTTCAGCTCTGATCATCAGAAATCCAATCGCTGCTCTAAATGTTAATTGATCTGAGCTTTGGGACAAAAGTGCGACAGCATCTTCAGCTGCTTCGTCTTCTTCAAGTTGAGCTCGGGGATTTTTTATTGATAAGATCTGATCGGCCAGCTGGTGGCGCCCTCCTCCGGTCTGATGTGGACGCTGGGACCACGAGAAGCCAAAGACTGAGCTTTTACTCACCGGACGTTGTGGTCCAGAGTCTCCGGAGCGTCAGAGACCTGAAAACAAGCGGAGACGACGTGAAGCTGTTGAGGCCTGACGTTAAAACACGAAACATCTGGAGCTCACGTGCAGGAACAGTAGAGTTTCACGTGTCATAATAATCTGATTCTGCCACTTTCACACAACCAGGAACAGGATGCAGGCTGTCAGAGTGGCATCATTTGGAGTTTTAAAGACACTGAGCGAGTGTTTCCTGTGCGCTCAGCCTGACAGCGCCTGGCATTTAGAGGCTGATGGAAAGGTTGATACCGCCGCTCCGCTCCGACTGGGTCGTGTGGACACTCGGGGCGACGTCCCGTCCACCCGCCTCCGCCCCGACTGCTCTGCCTCTCGGCTGCAGCAGCGTTTCAGACACATCCCCTCCACTTTACAACACGCGGCGATAATATCAGCAAACTCTCAGAGATTGTGCCATTTAGCTTTAGATTTAAATGCAAGGGGTGGGGGTGCTGCTGCTGCTGGGGGGGTTAGTCTGCGTCCTGGTTTATTCCTGTAAACGCTCTGCAGCCATTCGGAGGCCTATTATCGCCGCTTGTTGCAGCGACTGATGATCTTAGCAGGTAAGCAGCTCCTATTACAGGAAGTTTCATTTAGTGGTGTTACACTCCAACTGCCCCCCCCCACCTTCACACCCTCCTCCTCCTCCCTCCCTTCTCCACCAGCCCATAATGGATGATCGCAGCTCTCGCCTTGCATGCAGGAAAGGTTTAATTAAATCATAGTCCAATCATAACCCATGTTGTTAATTAAACTGGATAATTTATAAGCACAAAAGAGGATATTTATTAGCTGCTCTGCGGTGGCGGCTGCGCTGTAACGTGCACGGGGAGCGTGCACGGACACTTACACCCCCCCGCCTTACAACCTTTTACTATTGATGCCCCGCATGATTGATAATGAGACAGAGAGCGCTGTACTATTTGTCTAATGGCCGTGCAATTAAATTCCCTTGTAAATGACCCATGCCTCATTTCATCCTAATCTATGGAATTTTGATTGAATTTGTCAGCCTTAATTGAAAAATACTGCTATTTAATGTCTGCATTGCAGTTGCAGATCAGGCCGCCTTTAATGAGATCGTGTCCCAGTGACCCTGAGGGGGGGGGGGGGGGGTATCCATGCGTGCCCTTGGCTCAGCCCAGGAGGGGAGGGGGGGGGGTCCACTGGGAGATCCACTCAGGGTCAGAGGTCAGCTGTGTCCTCTCCAGCTACATCTGATGATGTGCTGCATTGCTGCAGCAGTGCCGGTGGCATCGGCGACGTTTCGTATGAATTGATGAGGAGGCCATTACAGGATCCATTAACGCGGGAGTCTGATGCCGGCGTGGGAGCAAACATTGTGATTTAAAGCCTCGTCACGAGCGACAAGGACGCGAGACTCTGCTGTGGAAATGGCTCAGAACGTCAGGTCCAGATGTTGACGACACAATTTGAATGTTCGTTTTGGTTTTGCAGCTGGATTCATGAGATTTTAACTCTCAGCAATAGATCTCAGAAATGTGACAAATTTCCATGAGGTTTGGTGGATCTTTAATCTGAAGCATGTTTTTTAAATGTAATTAAGTTAAACTTTCAGGTCATAACGTGCAGCAGAGTTTGTTGGAGGTCGAGACCAGCTGTCTCTGAAACCACAGCTGGATTAAACCACCTGAAGGGAGAAATGATCTGTGGGCCTCCATTTGTGTTCCTTCGGTAAATTAGTTCCTTGAGGGTTCCTCTATAACACATGAAATGATTTTACTCCAAACACACAGCAGATATGACAGGTGGCTGTTAATTCTCTAATTAATGACTAAACGTCTGTTTAAAGCAGAGCTGCCAGACAGGAAGTGACATAAGTTACTGTTCAAGACACCTGCACCCGTCACACAGTCCTCTTCTCATAAAGACGACATGGCTTCACCTTTATATTTCTATATTAAATTAAATTCTTCACATAATCTCGACGGTCAAAGACGTTTTCACTCGTGCAGATGTGGACGCTCTGCCAGCATTGTTTGTTTTTAAAGAATCATTTCAGTGACTACACTCTGGGTTTAAAAGGTTTTAAAAAGCAACAGAAAAGCTTGTTTCTGCTGCCCTCCAGTGGTTAAACGCCTCACCCTGCCGCAGTGATGCACAAGTGCACTCCAGGACACTGTGACATCACTGCTGGGTCACATTTATAAATCAAAGACATATTACTGATTAGAATTCCTGCAGCTCGGTGCAGAAATATCAGAGATGACGACCTGATTGTGTTCAGATATTACAGATATATCAAGAAGAGATTTTTATAAAGTAAGAGACCTGATTCCAGAGGTTCAGGGAGGATTTTCAAAATAAAAATCTTGAGTCAGACACACACACTCAGACACAGACACACACTGACTCACACTGACACACTCTCTCACACACACACACACACACACAGTCTCACACACACACACACACACACAAACTCACACACACACACTCTCTCACACACACACACACACAGTCTCACACACACACACACACACTCTCTCACACACACACACACACACACACACACACACACTCACTCTCTCACACACACACACACACACACACACATACACATCGCAGTTATTTACTGAATATATGCAACTTATTATTGGATGATGTGTTTTCTCATATCCCTAAATGGCTCCTGGATGATTCCCAATTAGTGTAATTGGGAATCATCCAGGAGACCAAAGGCCGTCACATCATCCCGGCCAGCCAATCAGAGGCCAGAGCACGGCGAGGGGGCGGAGCTGGCGCGGAGGAGGCAGCGCAATTAAACGGAGAGGAGCGCAATTTGAATCCAAACATCTCTGGACGCTGAGCGGCAGGACACACCGACAGACTCACGGACACACAGACAGTCTCTCCGGTGGGTCCGGTGGGTCCGGCAGGTCCGGTGGGTCCGGTGCAGGTCGGAGCTGCGTGAAGTTTATGGCTGAAGATCTTTTGTGGGAAAACCAAAAAAAAGGAGGAAGAAGACGAGTTGAGTTTTGGGGACAGTCTCCTCTCCGTGACTTTCTTCCCTGGAATGGTTTTATTTAATCGGATTATCGCTCCTCTGCAGTCCGGGTCCCTGCCAGCCGGGGCTCCACCGGGGCTCCGTCGTCCCCCCGCAGCCGCCCACAGCGCGTCTCCTCCGGGCTCCTCCGAGCTGCAGCGTCCGGTCATATGAGCGCAGCGTTCAGCTCCTTCATGGTGATGCAGCGGCCACTCGGAAGCACCACCGCCTTCAGCATCGACTCTCTGATCGGGGGGCCCCCGCAGCCCAGCCCGGGGCACTTTGTCTACACCGGGTACCCGATGTTCATGCCGTACCGGTCTGTGGTGCTGCAGCCGCCGCCTCCGCCCCCGGCCCTGCAGCAGGGTCTCCCCGCCGGACACCACCCGCAGATCCCGAGCCTGCAGAGCGGCTTCTGCTCCAGCCTGGCGCAGGGCCTGACGCAGGGCCTGACGCAGGGCCTGACGCAGGGCATGGCGCTCACCTCCACGCTCATGGCGTCGCTGCCCGGCGGCTTCTCCCCGTCCCAGCAGCACCAGGAGGCGGCCAGGAAGTTCGGCTCGCAGGCGCTGCACGCGGTCTTCGACAAAAGTCAGGACCTGCGTCTGGACGCGGACGACGGCAAGAGCTTCCTGCAGGGCAAAGAGTCCGCGGCGCTGCAGGCTTTCCACGACCCGGACCCGTCGGTCGCATCCACAGGTAGGAGGGTCACTGGTCCTGCAGGACCCGGGTCACCCGGGTCACTGGTCCAGACTCCAAGTCCGGCAGGAGCCGCAGAAACACTCCAAATAAAAACGGCTGTGATTCTATTTGTTTCCACATTTTAAATGTAAAAGAACTGAACTTCAGAAGAAAGTAAATAAATGTTGATTTTAGAAGAATCTTTAAAATTAACACGTGATCAGCAGGTTTGTTAAAAAGGAGTTTTTTATGACTTCGTCGTATTTTTATGGCACTAAAATGTCCAAATTATTTTAAAGAACATTTAGATTTTTCCACTTTGAAATGCAGATTTGCTTTTAAATTAAAGTCAAGTCACACAGTTTAAATCTAAATAATAAAGATGCTCAGAAATATTCTGATAATATTTGATCAGATGTTTAATCTATAATTTTAATTGTGTTTATTTCTGGAAGGAAAGTATTTGTTTGAGCCTTTTATTGGCTCCTGGTATCAAACATTTGACTGAATGTTTCTGTAATAAAATAAAACACTGATCTGATGATGAGACGCGACCCTTTAATCCAGTCAGCTTCAATTTAAACATTTCCTGTCAAAATAAAACGATTTAATTTAATTTGATGATTTAAAGACGTGACTTTATATCAAAGCTGAATTATTGTTTTGTCACATTTGGAGGAGGCCGTTTGACTCAGCTGCTTGTGTTTAAAATCTTTTTATATTTTGGAATAATTACATTTCTAACGAAGGTTAAAATCTTCAGGATTTATTTTGGAAACGTAAAAAAACCCCTGTTAATTAAACGATGTTGCTTTTGACTTGACGGTGTTTTAGTGTTTTGTCTGTATAATAAAGGGGGTGATGATGATGATGATGATGATGGTGGTGGTGGTGTCCTCTTCCTCCAGGCAGAGCTCACAGCAAAGAGGACCCGAAGGACGACGACTGCGGCCGGAAGGACGAGACCTTCTCCATGGACAGCGACCTGGACTACAGCTCTGACGACAACCTGACCTCCATGTGCCACAAGGAGGACGGGGACGGCGGCGGAGGCCTGGACGAAGGGCCGCACCTGCACGGCTCCGGCGGCGGCTCCGGGCCGGGAGGCGGCGGGGGGGGGGCCGGCAAGAACCGGCGGCGGCGGACCGCGTTCACCAGCGAGCAGCTGCTGGAGCTGGAGAAGGAGTTCCACTGCAAGAAGTACCTGTCGCTGACCGAGCGCTCCCAGATCGCGCACGCGCTGAAGCTGAGCGAGGTGCAGGTCAAGATCTGGTTCCAGAACCGGCGCGCCAAGTGGAAACGGGTCAAGGCCGGGAACGTCAACAACAAGTCCGGGGAGCCGTCCCGGAACCCCAAGATAGTGGTCCCCATCCCGGTGCACGTGAGCCGCTTCGCAATAAGGAGTCAGCACCAGCAGATGGAGCAGGCCAGACCATAAGACCCGGACCGGAGCACGTCGTCCGAAGCACCTGCAGAGCAGCAGCTGATTGGCTCTTGTGAGGGAACCACGTGTCGGGTGACTCTGACAGGAAGCAGCTGCTTTCACTTCAGAACTCTTCGTTTTCGGGACGTAAAGACAAACCCGCTAGTTGCTCGTTACAGACGGACGTTTTTAAATGTTTAATTTCATGTTTGAGTCTGAAGAAGTGAGTGAAGAGAAGAAGGCGCCGTTTGTTCTCTACAGGAAGACCGACGGGACCAAACTGACCTCAGACCCGTTCACATATTCACTTTGGTTTACAAACATTTGGGCTTTTTACGAACTTCCTGTCTGTGTTTCTCTGCGGATCAAACTGTTTTTGCTTCTTTTTATTTGATTTTGGACAAAATGAGCTGCTAATTTATTTATATAAAATTGTGCAAAAGTAACTAACTAACGTTTCCTGCCGTGTGGAGTCAAAAACAGAGTCAACAGTGTGAATTAAAAGCTGAACCGTGGCCAGATGTTAACAGCTGTCGCGCTCTTCTTTATTTAAATCTTTACAAAAAGACTTTTGGATGTTTAACTAAATATATAAAAACTTCTGTTTAATTTCAGGCTGATTTAAAAAATAAAGAGTCCAAATATCTTTGATGTCATTTTGAAGGTTTGAAAATACAGAAACTACATTGATTCTGTTGAAAAGCTTTAAAATGTCAAATATTTTGACAGAAATCATTTTTATCAGCTGAAATGAGACATTTTGGGTTGATTTTCTTCTTCGTCTGTGTCATAATTTTATCAGCTAAACTGACGTTTCTGCTCATTACGTCACGTATCTTCCGTTAGTCCCCAGAATAAACACAGCGACACCTGGAGGTAAAGAAAAGAACCAGAAGAAGAACCCTACCTGTGGCCCCGCCTACAGGACGTGACGTCAGCCAATCAGAAACACCTGAAACAAACAAACTGTCTCAACTTCTGACGTCAGACAAGTTCAACAACCACAAACTTTCAAAATGTACCTGAAGGTCAAAGTCACGTTCAACTAACCAGCTTTTCCCTCATTAAAGTTCGTAAACGACGAAACGAAACCTTGAAAGTGTTTTTAAGGTTTGAAGTTGAAGAATGAAAACGACAGAAACGCTGAAGCGCGTTTGTTGTTGTTTACTTCCGCTGATGACGCACCTGTACGTCACGTTCCGTTGTCATAGCAGCAGAGAAATAAATGATTTAAAAGGCTACATCTATATTTTCACTCCATTAATAGATTATTAGAAAGTTAATCAGCAACATTTTCTTTCAATCAAAAACAGTGAAAACGTGTCTGATTTTAAACTAAATGTCTTTATGTGGAGACATTTGAAGATGTAACCTTGGACTCTCAGAACTTTCTGACATTTCTGTGGATGAAACCGTTAATCAGTTAATTGGAAAACCGATGGAAGATGAAAATACTGGTCTGTGTCAGTCATCTAACGAGACAATAAAAGCAGTTTTATCTTCCTTCAAAAACCTGTCAAAGTGGAGATTTGACAGCAAATGTAGGTGGAGGAGGAAATAACCCCGATGACGTCATCGTGATGTCATCAGAGGAGAGGCGGTCGCCACCGCCGCCGTCCTCCATCTTTACTCGGCAACATCACAAAATGTGAATATCTGAAGCCACCGTTCAGTTTTCTGGAAATGTTACGAATCAGAAATTTAATGTGATTTATTTATTTTTTTCAACCAATAAAAACCTGAACGAGTCGCGCTGAGGGACAAAAATGAGACGCGTGGACTTTGACCTGCAGCGTGAACAGAGAGGCTGTGTGAGGCTCTAATGAATGTCTTTGCAGATTGTAATCAACCCGTCCGCTCGGCTGATAGATGAGACCCGGGGGATTCAGCCTCGGCCTCGGCTCTTCGCTGCAGCCTCCCTCCTCTTCAGCAACCTGCTTCAGATCAACTCCTGCTGATTAATCCTGAGACGGCTGCTGCAGCAAAGTGTGTCGCCGTCTTCTTCTGCGGTGTCTCGGGGACAAAGTGTCAAAAAGGACACGATGCATTCACAGACTTCTGCATTATATTAAAAAAAAATTTTAAAAACACGTTGGAAAAAAATCACCTGGAATTGTAATTGATGAAGCCCCAGAGGCAAAAACTGTCTCATTAAAAACTACAATTCAAAAATCACACATTTTTAATTTTGTCATATTTGTTGGAACAAAAGTATAAATTTCAGTGTTTTTAAAAAGCTCCAGAAAAAAAACAGTAAGTGGACCTTTAGTCGGATTGTTCTGTCAAAATATTTCCAAGATTTGGAAAATTTAGCTCAGTTCATTTTGCAGCTCAGATTTTTTGTTTTGCAGGAACCTTCTGTGTCGACTGAAGCAGCTTCTCTTCCTGTTGAACAGGGCTGAGGGGGATTAGAGGGGATTATCTAATTACCCGACAACAGCAAACACAACACACACACACTTCACACAGTCAGTGACAACCGAACAAGAAGGAACGCCATGAAACTTTCACTGTACAAATCTGACAGAATTAAACATAATTTGTTGCATAAGTTATTTTTCAAAACTTGTGCTGCAAAAAGAAATGTGATTGTTCATCCTAAAATACACGTGGAAAAGAAAACCTAAGTATTTTGGTCGAGACATTAAGTGCTAATAGTTTCCTGCATTAGAAGTTGAATATTTGTAAAATACCACAAATACAAGAAAGATTTTGTTATTATGAGATGTCACCAGAGATTAAATACAATTTAAAGCCAAACTATCAAACACAAAAAATTATTTCCCCAAAATAGAAAAGTCCATGAACTCGTGAGGTTATATTAAGAAGCATTATTCTGGTCTTTATTGAAAAGAGACACATTACAGTAGAAGACTCTGTATTAAGTAAAATTTTTCAACAACGGTACTGTACAGCAACAAAATCAGTAACAATAATAATTAGAATAACAATAAGAACAATAATGTGTCCGGATGAAATCATAACAATAATAAGAAAAGATGGAGGTCAGAGAAAAATATACAAAAAACGTACGTTTGAGGGGGCGAAGTCTTCCTCACGGGGTGCGTTTATAAATAATGTGGAGGGCAGCCCTGGCGGGTGGGCCTTAGGGGTAAAAGCTACAAGAGGTAACACAACCAGACAAACCAAACGTTGACCATACGGAGTCGTCTTTAATTTGAAGTCTATGTACAGGTGAGGCGGCGCAGACGGTAGCGAGCGCTGAGCGGCGATATTGGCGTTTTCTTGTTCTTTCAAAGCAGAAGTGATTTATCTACAAGCAGGCAGCTTCACGTGTTTCTAGCCTAAAGCCTGTAATATCTGTGCTAACAACACTAGAGAATATATGGCGCCACCCTATTGTCCGTTAGCGGAGATTAGCTAGCTGATTACTAGCTGCAGCTGTAGCTTCACAGGATGTTTGTAGTCTCTAAACATTTCCCAACTTTTTATGTTTAGTTTTGACGGCAACAAAGAGCGAGTTCAAATGTAGTAAAGTTCACTTGCAAGTAACCATGCTAACATGTTCAGCGCTAGCTGCAGTTAGCTTCAGTGACCGATGACTCAGCAGTTTCTGTGAATGCAAACAGATATTACCGAGCTTTTTCTGCTGTGACGAGATTAAATAAACAGATTTAATGTTTTCTACTGAACGAATGAGGCAAATGTTGGTTAACGCAAGCAAGTAAAAAAGAAAACTGTAGTGGAAAGAGTCAGCGTCCTGCAGTCTCCATTAGCCGAGTTTAGCCAACTGATCGCTAGCTGCTGCTGGAGATTCACAGGATGTTTCTATCCTCTAAACATTTTGAAATTTTGTCAGAGGAAAAAAGAGCAGTTTAACTGACTAAAGGTACGAGTATTAATAGTTTGCGTGTAAGCTGAAACAATGCTGCTATGCTAATTTGATCACCGCTAGCTGCAGTTAGCTTCAGCAGTTTCTGTAGCTTCAAACAGTAGAGAGCAGCCATTAAAGAGTTTACTCTGCTCCAGTCAGATTAAATAAACAGACTCTGTCAGCAGGATATCTAGTAAATAAATAGCTGTGCTGCTCTCCGCTAGCCGTGTTTAGCTAACTGATCAGCTGGTAGAAACTGTTTGCTTGAAGCTGAAACAATGTGTTCACTGCAACCGCCAGAAGCCGCCAACGCTTAGCGAAGTAAGCTAACGTCAGTTCATGCTAATATTAAGAAAGCTGTAGTGGAAAGATGGGCTGAATCAGATTTAGTGCATTTATGTCATAAATAAAGGGACGTCTTTGTCCTGCTGTCCCAGTTCAGGACAGATGCGGGACGAGTCGGATATAAAAACATACAATAAGCAAGTTGTGGTTAAACCCCTTGGGTTAGTATTTTCAGGAGGTCAAACGCTGTCTTTGAGATGACAGGTGGCACCTACAGCAACAAGGGTGGACAAAATTAGGAACGTAACGGCAGGTGTTTACAAAAAAGGCCTAAGGAGGAAAAGTTTAGAGTTCATGTTGAGTTTTTCTTTTAGCTCTTTCTTGCATTTCTACAAACAGGCCGAGTGTTTGCGGTTTAATGGGAATATTGCAGCAACATCAGCGTGTGAAGTCACCGTGCGACAGTGATGGACGTGTTGATGAATATTGCTTGGATACACAGTCGGGTTGAGAGCTGCTCCTCAACCTCTGCAGCAAACGTTACGTTCAAATCTGACCACGAAACAGCGAAGACAGTGAAGAGAGCATGGAAGGTAAACATCAGCACAGACCATCCCGGTCAGCTGGCGTTCGGCCAACGTCAAACAGCGAGGACGGTGTTTGTCTACATGCTGACATGAACCTGCGACCTTCAGAATGAACTCAAGTGGATCTTTAGACTAGTGGCTCCCAACCTGTTTGGCTCGCGACTCCCTTAAAATCACGTGCACTCGTTGCCGATGGTCGCCGGTTGTATACGTGCATCGTTTCTGAACAACTGAAGAGCGAGCTGCTCGTTTCATTTGAATACTTCTTAGAGGCCTGAAGCGGCTAAAATGATCCGACGACCAACAAGAATACAAGCAAAGATTTGAGGAATGTCTGAGTTTTGTGAAGGCAGGGTGACCAGAGTCCAGATGTTTCTTCAATCATCTTGGACGTCCCCTCTTAAAGTGTTTAGTCCAGACCAAGTCCAGGTAAAGCTTATTTTTTTGGAATCAGTGGTCTTGGTCTGCTTTCCAGCCCGAGTCGACTTCTCTAAAACTCTCACAACTACTCAGACTTGGAAATGTTACATTTTTTGGGTTGATTTTAAGGGATTTCTCCAAACATTCCCAGGTCAGGGACGACTGGTTCTGACTCCTGGTGTCCATGCTGAGATCGCTTCTTCCAACACAAATTAGAATCAGTGACTTCCACTCTGCAACCCGACATACCCGACTTCCTGTGTTCTCTAATTTACATGGCGTCACCGCTGAAGGAGAGAAGGTGACGGAGAAAGAGATTATTTACAAGCAGCAGCAGCAGAAGAAGAAGAAGCCCTTCTTAGTGATTCGCTGAGCAGATCAGGAGGCTGTTTGATTGGACGGGAAAAACAGAGCTCATTCTAATAATTACATGATAGATTTTTATACACAGAAACGTTATTTTGTGAACTTGTCTGTCTCTTATTTTATTTCCTGTTTCTGTCTGTTTTACCGGCTTATACGAGACAGTGAAAAGCAGCCCGTCTCCTGTCTGAGCGGATTACAGGATGTGGACTCGCAGACCAACAACAACAAGAAGATAAATTCCCTTTTTCACTGCGTTTGTTTCTTAGCTGCTTCCTTGTCTATTCCTTTTGTTTTTTTACAAGTTCTAATGATATAAATTCACTTCAGGGACACTTTAAATGAAATCGCGTTCGGGTTTAAGATGCTCACAGTTAATTCAGATAAAGGAGTTTTTCTGTTGTCATAGAAACATTAAAATCCAACACAAAGAAAATGAATCCTGTTTTTATGTTGAACCTCTCAGGACTGGAGGACAAACCTAGTTTGTCTTATTGAATCTTCTGTTGTGTAGAATAAATAGTGCGAATCCAATAATGTTAAAGAGAGAGCAGCTTTAAGAACCAGACCATCCTTAATTCTCAGCTTCCAGCTCTTAATGTCTTCTAGGATCCTGGACTGAATGTTTTGGGACGTCACGTGGATTCTGGTCAAATGTGACGGCTAAATAAAAGAAACAGAACAAATATAAAGGTACATATCACATCGTCCAGCCCGAGATCAGATGGGAAATTATCCAGAAAATCTGCTCCGTTATGAATTTTGTGAATTGCTGTTCAAAGTGAGCAGACAGATGAAACCCTGAACGCTGGTTTAAGGACAGTGGGAAAGACGATGGGTGATGGATGGACAGTCTCTGGTCCCTGAGCCCTGAGTCTGCACACTTCACGACTTTATACACCCGCAAACGAAA
Organism: Gadopsis marmoratus; assembly: GCA_036023855.1. Taxonomy (NCBI): domain Eukaryota; kingdom Metazoa; phylum Chordata; class Actinopteri; order Centrarchiformes; family Percichthyidae; genus Gadopsis; species Gadopsis marmoratus. Next base: position 19,051 of record JAVQJF010063174.1, on the reverse strand, counting down.
AGAAACAAATCCATCCCATTGGTCCAGCAACACACATCGAGGTACAACTTCCACAACCAATTCAAACAGAAATAAAAAAGTGTCTAGGACATGCGATCTACCACACTTCATCTTTACCTCTACATCTTGTTTTATATCGTCTTAAACATCGAGACAGTTTTCACATTTAAAAAAAACAAAACGTGTGAAGAGTTCACAGAATCCACAAAATCAGAACAACAGGAGGGAGGGAGGGAGAGAGAGACTGACGCTGCAGGGGTCAAACTGATGAAGATGATGTGCAGCTCAGATGGCTTCCTGTGTGTTCGCCTGCTATGAAGACTCCCTTTTCGTTTCCTTCGTGAAATCATCGATCCGACGATATGTTTTGGCGAGACAGATTCTGATTGGCTGCTGGGAGGAGCCTGGTGGTGTAGTGCGAGTATAGCTGTGTGATGAGGTACGATGAGCATCAGACCGGCCCTCATTGGCTGCCACAAGTCACATGATAATTTCCCAGCGGCGTCGTTGAGCTCGACGGCAGGTGAAAGTTGAGCTCGGTCGACTGTGGACCACGTTTCCCACCATGCTTTGGGGTTCCCCCCACTGAGGCTTCTCCCAAACAAACGCAGCGTCACCACTGAGCTGCGATCAGTTTTAATCAGTCAGGTGAGGTGGGCGGGGCTTAGAGTCACATCAGGTAGTGGTTCCCAAAATAAGTGGTCAGAATTCTCCCAAATCGGGGTTTGTTTGTTTGTCGTAAAGAGTCAGACGGTGGCGTCTCCTCGTCATATGAGGGCGGCGCTCCCGGTGCTGCTGCAGCTGTTATTGCGGTTGGTGTTGCGGCGCGACAGGTTGGGCGTGGCCATGAGCGGGAAGCGCTCGTCTGGGCAGCCGTACTGAGCCAGCGTGTCCACGCACTCCTGACTGTTGGCCTGCCGAGCGTACGCCATCGCGCTGTTGCCGTGGGCGTCCCTCACCATCAGATCCACGCCGTACTGACAGAGAGAGAGGAAGCAGCTCAGTGACCACTGACAGAAACTTCTACGTTATTTATCCCCACGTGAGGACTTCCTGCTTTTCATCTTCAGGTTTTAGAATTTTAACTTTAATGCCAGTGGCGTCTACTTTGTTTTGTCTTTTAGAACTTCCTGCACAGATGTTTCACATTAAAAGCCTGCCAGCCTCGAGCACCTGGGAGGTGTTACGTACCAAGAAGGTTTTTACAGATTTGTCAGGGGTGGATCTGATCCTGATGACAGAAATACTCTAGAACTACCCAGAAGTCAGGCTGGTAGAAATACGGAGATCATCTTCAGCTCAACCTCACAAAACAAGCCTGTACAACTTTGATTATGTCATTTATTTCCACCTTTAAATGTATTTTTGTAACTCTTATATTTTCTGCAAACCTTCATTGCTTTACAGTTTGGGAACCTTTAAAACTTCCTGTTTCCTGTGCAGAGACTCTGCTAAGGAGCTGTGATTTACACCTGGGATTATCTCTGTCTTACCCAGATGAGGAGCTGCGTGACGACCACGTTGCCCTTGTGGCTGGCCAGGTGCAGCGAGTTGCGCCCGTCTCCTTCTCCGCAGGTCTCGTTGACCTGCTGCCGGGACCCGTGGGCGAGCAGCAGGACGACGGAGCGCAGGTCCTCCTCGGCCGTGGCCCTCAGCAGCTGCTGGCCCAGAGACAGGTCGGTGCCGGGCAGCGACGCCAGGAACAGACGCTGCTCGTACTTCGCCCGGATCCAGCGCTCCCTCTCCTCCCTGACAGACAAACCACAGGGACACAGAGACCTTAAGCACATGGGTCTGACAGGAAGCTGAGGGACGAGCAAAAGTCCTACAAAATAAAACTTTTTGACCCAAAGAAATGATCAAACATGGTCCCCAAATGGCCCTCTGAGGGTAAAATAAGACACCGTGAGGGACAGACAGGGTGAAAGGGTTGGGGGGGGCATTGTTCACCAATCGAGTACCATTAACTGCTGATCGCTGTAATCTCTGCACTAATCCCTCCATGTAAACAGCAGCTCATTCAGCTGCTGGGATTAGTCCAGGATCAGGAGGGGGACCGGGGGGGGGGGATATTGAGCTGTACCCATTTCCTGCCCCCCCTGACTTTTATTTATTCTTTTATTTGAAACTCAGGAAGAAGGAAGTACAAACCTGTCATAAATTATTCTTAATTTTGGGAATACTGCTCTTCTTGTTTTCACTTTTTTGAAACAAACAGCGAAAACACGGAGGCAGAAAGACGACACAGGAAACAAAGATGGAAAACTTAAAGAGCAAATTCTGTTTTATGACAACTGATTAAAGAAATTCTTCTCAATCTTCTCTGCTAATTGTTTTATTTTGCAGAGTTTCAGTGGCCAATCAGCTGACTGGTCTCTTGTTGCTTTAAGCTCCTCCTCTCTGCGTTTCTACGGCTACAACACCACTTTCTATTGATCGTCTATAATTTCCTGATCAGATCCTGAGAGAAGCCGTCCAACAGTTCAGACAGCAAAGCAGAGATTCGTTTAAACTCAGTGAGGTTTTTCTTAGAAAAAGATAAAGGTAAAATAAAATCTGCCCGGTGGAGTCATGAGCTAAAACATCTTAGTATTAAGGACAGTTGGGATCCTGAGATGCATGATGGGAGATAAAACGGTGGAAAAAAAAAAAGATAAAAAAGAAGTTTTGGGGACGGTGTGCAGAATCTCATTAACTCTCTTCCTGGAGACCAGTGTGTGTGCGTGTGTGTGTGTGTGTGCGTGTGTGTGTGTGTGTGTGTGTGTGTGTGTGTGTGTGTGTGTGTGTGGTGGGTGGGGCAGCAGCAGCTAGCATCACGGAATGTCCCGGGGGGTTTTTCCTTCCTGCCGCGGCCCAGTGAGAGTAGGGAGGCTGGGCACGAGACTACGGCCGACAGCCCCCGGACAAAGCCTGGAGGTGTCGCTGAGTGTGTGTGTGTGTGTGTGTGTGCGCTCAGCGGGGCTCTGGCCTTCTGTCCTCCAGAGGACGGAGAGGAAATGTGAGGCCACTGGACCCAGGAAACGCATGCCTTCCCCTGCCGCTGGAGTTGCTAAGGGCCTGGATCCAGCAGAGAGAAGGTCAGCGCCGCGTCCAGACCTCAGGAATCTGAACTGATCTGGTGAATGTGTAGCTGTAAACATCATCACAAGCTAACGAGTCCTGAAAACACACATCTCTGGACAGTGGAGAGGCTAATTGCACTAATTAACCACACAGTGTGTGTGTGTGTGGCAGATGTGTTAACATGTGTCTACTGAACGCACACACTCATATTTTGTGTGTTAATCTGTGTGTGTGTCCCTTTTCACATCCCATTAGACGAAGCGCTGAGCTCCAGCAGCAAGGCATGCTGGGTAGATAATTAAACACGAGTCCCGGTGAGATGGTTTGTGACAGCGAAACACACACACACACACAAATACTTCAACGGGAGCCCAGAGGGGTTAGGGTGTGTGTGTGTGTGTGTGTGTGTGTGTGTGTGTGTGTGTGTCAGTTAGATTAAATGATAAAAACTACACCAGCCAGAGGAAACACACACACTGTTGTTCAACTTTAACACACACACGAGGAGAGAAACACGACTCAGACGGTCCAATAAGTTCTTTGTAATCTTTCCAAACAAGATTCTTTAGATTTTTCTCTTTATTCGATGTTGTGATATAAATGCAGACAGGAAACGAGGGATGATTTATATATTTAATATTCAGTTGTTTTTGTTGGGTTATTCTGTCAGACAGGAAGTCAGACAGGACTGAGACACGGATGAGATTTGTTGATAATAATTATTACTGTATGAAAGAAACTAATCTGATCGCAGTGATTGATGAGTGGACCAGTTGATTGACAGCTTCATCAGCTGCAGGCCGTGGTCGTCGTTGGAAACGCCGGGGAGGAATGTGATTTGTGTTTGGGGTCTCTCAGGGAGCCACACAGGGCCCACTGCTCTTCTCTGATTTCCTGCCTGTTGTTTGAGTGTGTGTGTTCCCCCTGAGCAGCTGCTTTGTCCGGGTGTGTTTACACACACAGTGTTTCCTGTTGGGCCGAAGCCAGAGGGTGTTTGGCGTGAAAGACCGACTGACCGCCGCTGGACGTCACAGCAGCTGCTCACTGTGTGTGTGTTTAAGGGGTCATCCTGTCCACGACCCCAAAACGGAGCATGGACAGAGAGCTGAAAGCCGGCACACACACACCCCGATAATCACACCAGGATCACCATCATCATCACCACCGACAGGCCCCGAAACAGTCGGCTGGAGTTCCCTCTCTAACCTGCATCTGTATCCAAACTCCTGAAAACTATTTCGACGACTACAAATAAAGATGATCAATTCCAGCTGAAACCGTTTTTGACTTTTTTTGGAGAAGCTGCAGCTTGTTAGGAGACAAAATCCAGATTACTAAGAAAACGTCCACAAAGATTGAGCAGATTTTAAGTGTCAGTGTGTCTGAAAACACCAGATAATCATTTGAGTTATTTATTAAGGTTTTGGGGTTTTAATAGGAAAGAGAGTGAGATTCAGACAGTCTGTGTCCTGCAACCATCAAAACAAAACTTCAACTACGCGTCTAAAATAAAAGCATCTGTGTTTGTTGCTGTTTTCTGTCTCCTGGATCTCGTGAGATCTCGATGTTACGGTAAGATAAAGTTGTAAGTAAAGTAATACACAAAGAAGAAAAACCTCAACGTTAACGTTCATTTTGTTTATTAAGTAAAACAGAAATCAGCTTATTATTTTAGACTCAAGTCTCATTTTCTTACTTATTATTTTTTTCTACTAATCACATTCTATCACGCTCACTAATTGTTTTTCATTTTATTTCTTATTTTTGGTGTATGTTTATGTCTCAGACTCACCATTATTAAAAATATATATTTCTGACCAATAAATATTCACAACCTTTATTGATATATATATATATATATATATATATCCTGAACATGGTGTGATGCAGGTGTAAAAAAGAAAGGAAAGAAAGAAATACAGGTTTAAAACAGGAATAAAAAGATTCTCCGGTTCAGTTTTTTCGAGCTGAGATGTACGAGCCAACACGCTGCTGTGAAAGCCCATCATTAATTACTGTGTGTGTGTGTGTGTGTGTGTGTGTGTGTGTGTGTGTGTGTGTGTGTGTGTGTTAATGAGCGGTAGGAAACGGGGTTAAGAGTTACATGGTGTCAGTGGCTTCTCATCTGGCCTAATTAGCCCTCTAATTAATAGATTAATAGATAGATAGAGCGTGGATAAGAGCAGCAGCTAACTGCCCGACCTAATGCGCATTTAAGATGAATCACTGTCACACCGTCGACGTGGACGAGTTCCTAACAAGGTGACGAGCGAGACGTGGATCTAAATTCACCCAGAAAAAACCTGCATGCCTTGTTTTTTTAATTCAATCTTACAGCAGGAAAGAAAAGACAAAAGGAAAGAAGAGAAGAGGCTGAAATCAATTAGCCTTTCCTAGCTGGTCGTTAGCTGCCCTTGGATAGGCACAGATAATTAAAGGGAGGGTGGTGGGGTGAGAAAGGTCTGGAGGAGGCAGAGGGGGACTGGAATCAGCCATGAGACTCGACTAGACGAGAGATGGAGGGGTTAAATCGGACAGGAGATAGAAAAAACAAAAAACGCAAATGAGGAGAGAAGGAGTGGGAGAAAAGATGGAGGTGGAAGAGAAATGGGCCAAACCGCCGGGACGCTGATCTCTCGGCTGAAACGCGATGCTCCAGCGACGCCACACAGACGAGAGGAGGGGGAGGATTCACAGGAAGCGTACGTACAAAGAGAGAGCGGCAACACCCTCGCTAATCTAAAATCTTTCATTTTATGATCAATTAGGGAGCCAGAGATCTGACGTCATGTTCAGATAATTTAACTGCCAATTAACTGTCTACATGTCGGATCGGGAATCTCGGGGGTCCTGCCAGATTCCCCCAGGACCAGGAGTCATTCCACATTACGATGCGACGACCTGGACGGGACGAGAAACTCACCAGGATCAAACACGAGCACCTTTTAAATGAGCGCCTCTCCAGCCGAGATGAAGCGGCGTTAGCAGCAACAAAAGTGACAGGAAACCAAATCAAATCAGGCCTCAGAACACAGAGCAGAAGACGAAGAAAGAGAAACTCATCATCTTTTTGGAAGATGGAGGTGCAACTACAACACCCCGACTTCCATGTCGTCCTTTAGATCCTGTTTAGCTCTCGGTTGTCCATCTTTGTTCTAACGTCACCAAACACCAAGTGTTTGTTTGAAGCTGTACACGAGTTGTAGCAGCCTGCAAACTCTGCCCAAACAGTTCCTGGACCATTAGAAAGCCCTGCCCCCCCGGAACAGGAACTAAATCCAGACCCTGTGGTTTCATCAGAAATGTTCTTGTTAAAGCTCCTGAGGTGGAAACGATGTGCAAGTTCTCAGAAGTGAACAACACCTCTTTAAAAATCACAGCACGATGTCGGCAGGACGACTCTGACAGCTCAGGCCTCGTGGCCGGGAAGCCATTGACATTTCCTACTAGATTAGCTGGATGCAGATGAGTGGACCTGCCTGGCTACAGGGTCGGGCTTAATGCAGCAACTTCTCCTGACCAACACCAAAAACAGAGTGAATGTGAAGACGACAAAGAGCCAGACTGCTGAGCATCTGGACTTAAAGAGCGATTATTCATCAACAAAAAGGTCTTAATTAAAGGTTTGGTCCACATATATCACACCTGTATATCACATATTTTAATCCAGCTGCCCTGTGAGCCTCCAATCAATATACTGGTTATTGTTTTTATGGTTGTAGTTGGACGTTGCTTCACTCGTACATTTACAGCAGTAAACTGAGGATGTAGTCGTAGTTATATAGTGTTCATCGTTCTGATATAAAATCTGATATTTTTGGTGGTATTTTCCTTCAAATCTGCCAGAACTTGACCTCGTTTGCTTCCTCCTTTCACTGAATTAGCTTTTAAACAAACATCCGCCTCCGTCTTTGGCTGTAAACGCTCACGTTTCTCATTTCTGCGGCATTAAATACATTCCAAGGAGTGACGCAGACATCGCAAAGACAGGAGACAAACCCTTTCTGCGAACACGCTGGGCGAATTATCCGAATTCCCAAATAAAAGAGAAGAACGTTTCCTAAGTGAAGCGTTTTAAATGTCTACCAGCCGGCCGCAGCTCGCAGTGAACCCATTCCATCCAAACACATTACCGACAACACGAGGACAACTCTGCCGACTTCTTCCACCCCCTTTCTGCCTTTTCTTTATTGTATGAGCAATTTTCCAACTGAGCCAATTAGCCAAAGGGTGGGGGGGATTCATTTCTGCTCCAGGAGCCGGCCCCCGCTGGCTCACGGCGAGCCGAAGCAGAGCGAGGCCGGCGAGCGGGAGGCTGAGAGTCACGCGTGTGGAGAGCATTATTTATTACTTCATTATTAAAATAAGGGGGGGGGGTAATCTGATGACTCAGGCATAAAGAATGTGCATTTAGTTTGTGCTTTTAGCCCACATTAGCATAACCTCGCCGCGGTGACAAGCGATGAATGGCCCGGTGATTGGCTCGTGTCAGCCGGCTTAATGTCAATAGTAAATTGGACGGCTTGTTAGGCGAGTTGGGGGACGCGGTTACGGGCAGCGGCGAGGCAGTCATGTACAAAATAACGTCTATTAGGACTAATTTAATCAAGGCCTCCCTTTTACAGATGAATTAGAATGTAGGGACCAATTATTTTTCAACGTTTGCAGTGGATCTGCCTGTCAGGAGGCTCTTCCTGTGCGTGATGTTTAACATGCAGTCGTACAGGCGGGGGCTGTAGATGATGGCGGGGGCTGTAGATGATGGCGGGGGCTGTAGATGATGGCGGGCGGCATCGGCTAGTTAACCGACGCAGATGAAACGGAGCTCGGCTCGATGTGCACACACACACACACACACACATTACGAGCCAGATCTCACGGGAAAGTCACAGTTATTTATACAGAAAATGATGCCGGTTATTTTGAGACATTAAGGATCGTGTGGATTCAACCGATCAATAAAACCGTGACCACAAACCTCAATTATGCTTTATTCCAACCTGATGATGGTTTCTGCAGTTCTTTAATTGCTAGAAATGATCTCCAGGTTACAGCTGAGGAGCGCTTCTCGTAACGTGGCATCACTCTGGTAGTTTTATCTGGGAACTTGGTGACTAAAAACAAGACTGACGGGGGAAGAAACAGACGGTCAGAGCGGCTGGAAACACACCAGAAGAGTATACTGTAAAATTGTTGCCCAACTCAGCTGTGATCACCTGTTTGACCACCAGAAGAAGGTGGTTTACATCATCTCAGATATTAACTCCTATTATTACTGAAAGAAACGATGATGGACAAAACTACAAAAATCACACCCAGCTTTTAATCAAATGGAAGCTGTCCTCTGAAAATATGGCAAATGTTTGGCTCTTGATATTTATTTTTACTTTATTCTGGCGTTAAATTACATGTTGGAGCATTAATAACGTAAATAGTTTATGTTGAATATCTGTCTACTTATGTCTTTACTCCAACGATCAGTGTACTTTGTTAAATATTAAGGCTCTCCAGTCCTTTTCAGTGACGTCTCCATGTTCCTGCATTTAAAGGATGACTTATAAGATTATAATAACTGGCCAAAACTACAAGAATAAGATTCAAGTTGTCATAACACTGGGTCTAGAATCATCTGCTACTTCACATATATAGTTTTAATAAATGACCCTGTAAGCCTAATTAGCTGAACGTGAAATAATAAGTACAGCATCTTTCTGTCGGATCTGAATATTTGTGGAACTTCAGGGAGGTTAAAGACGAGTCTGTAATTAATAACGTGTCCATGTCGGATCACACCAGTCCAATCTGTGTTATGATCACAGAATCAGGAGGGGGTGTGTGACTGATAGGAGTTTGGGTTTTATGGGGTGCAAGGATGCCCCCCCACTGCCTCTGACCCTGGGGGGCAATTATCTTGTGATGTGGGCCCCTTGCCCGCCTCCTTCCCCGGCCGCCCCATCTGGTCCCCTGAGCCCAATCCCGCTGCCGTGTCGGGGCAGCCGCGGCACCTGCACCCCGGCCCAGATTAAAAGCCCCCGGTCTAATTTTAAATCTGTTAGCGCTGGCCTTTTCTTAGGGGGGAACAAGACTAATCTGTTCCCATAAAGGGCCCTTATTCTTTCCCCTCTCCTGGCTCCCAGCGCCGACAGACCTGCTGCTGAATTATTACTGGCCGAGCATTCGTCATGTGGGGCCACTGTTAAGTGTGTGGCGGCGCTGCGATACGTAGCCCTGCACCCTTTAGCCGTCGTGATTCCTGCTCATTTTTCTGCTGTCTAATTAAAGTGTAGAGCCCCAGAACCAGCATACCTCCAGCTCCTATTGATCACGCTGTACGTTGACCCCAACAGGAAGACTCGTGGTCACCACATCTGCCAGAATCAATTGCCTCTCCACACATCTGTGAGCTTTCTGTAACAACGCTACCTGAAGCCTCTGTCTTTTCATCTGTCTCACATCATGTTTATGTTTGCAGATTCCTGTTTGGGAAGAGCTCTAACCAACCAGCAGCATCATTCTGAGGCCACACGTGAAGTTAACTCATCGCTGGTCACGAAGCAGAAATATGTTGATTTAACAGCTGTGAACCTGCACAGCTACGTCCACCTCATTCAGCTTGTTGCCACGTTCGTGTTAATCCTGCCTTCAGAACGCTGACTGACCTCGAGGCCACGATCAGCTGAGATGTGCGTGATGATTGCAGGATATGGACTGAGGCTGGTTGGATCGTCGCCCTAAACTTTTCCATTTCTTCTCTCTAATTCTGTTACTTTTGTGTCAGTTGTTTTTGGCTAAACTTGTCATTGGAGGACCGAACGGCGTTTGGTTCATGATCTCCATCCAAGCAGAGAATAATAATAATGAAGTGAAACCGTGAACAAACACTGCGGACATGCACAGAGGAGGCTGGCAAAGATGCTGACCCTCCACGACAGACTGACAAAGGTCAGCGTTGGCATGAGGGAAGGGTGGGAGGACGAGGACACGGGAGGCCCAGGGGATGGAGGCACGTGAACGCCAACCACCTCCCCAGCCCGGTGGCCAGGAGGTCGGATTAGCAGCGCTGTCACTTGCTGTCTTCTCAGGCCTGCTAACACACTGCGTCAAACAGAGCCTGAGCAGGCCCTGGGTGCTGGTGTTGATGCGCCACTCGACAGATAATTAAAACAATGAGCTGCGGCGCCAAGAACTGAGGACCAAGGGTGCTGCAGCAGTGGCGGCCGAGCCAGTGAGCCCCTGTGGGTGCTCCACGACGGGCAGCACGCCCAAACTTAGCAGCCCCTTCAGCGGTGGCATCAGCTGGGGCGCGGCACCGGGCGGCCATGCCAGCTGAGGTGATGACGGCTGACCGCAGGCAGCCAGAGGTTAATGGGAACGTTTAGAGGATGGCGGAGTCTTTTTGTGGTTTGTACCAGGGAGAGGAAATACTTGTAACAGGATCCCTCCGGCGCAGCAGAGCCGGCACGGTTGGTGTTCATCCACACTGTAAGAACCCTCCGAGCTTCACAGCTTAGTCCCTGCTCTCGCTGTCCCCGGCCTCCACCACTGCAAGGGATGCACGTCAACAAGTATCTCTCTTCATAATGAAGCATTGTAGTGCTGAACAGGCGTGGCAAGACGCTGCATTTGCAGCAGGGAGCTCCGGCCCTAAAACGATTAGCACCGACAGTAAACCCCTCCTCATCCTCCCAGAGACTCGCTGATGTTAATGAGACCTGGACCGGCCGTCGCTGTGGGCAGACGTACGGGGGAGGAGGATGGACGGGGGAGTGAAACGAGAGGGAAAGGGGAAGATAGAGAGATGATGACAACAGTTGGAGGTGCCGGGCTCGGCCCTGTCACATATCTCATTGGACGGGGGCGGCGCCGTGGAGGCAAGGTGCGATCTCTCCGAACATAATTCCTCCCTCCGGTCTGACTGGGAAGTCGACAGGGGAGGGATGGAGGGTGGAGGTGGTGTTTAATACTGACGGCCATACTAATGCACCTCCTCTTCCTGCCATCCGTCCATCCTCTTCCAGCTATCTTTTCTCCACAGCCATCCCTCCAAATCTCCCCTTTTCTGATTCCTCTTCCGTTTCCCTTCCCTCCACCCGTCCAATTCCTCTTCTCTCCATCTCCGTCTTCCTCCTATACCTCCTTTTCCTATTATTCTCCCAGTCTTCCTCCCCCCGAACCTCCAAACAGGACCTAATTGGGAGGCGGGGTGGGGGGCCAGACCTTGACAGACAGGAGGTCAGCGTAATTGCTGCTGGCCATATTTAACATTAAGATAATCAGGCCATTAATTACCCTTTGGATCATTAAATCAGCCACTTGCAAAATGAAATTTCGGCCTCTATTACTCACTTGAGAGACCACGAGGGGAAGGCGTTTTCCATCCATCAGCCCACCCCCATCCCTCCTGCTGCCTGGACAAAGCCTACACCTCTTCCTCAACCTCTTCCTCCTTTACGCAGGTTTCTGTCAAAGCTCTTCGCAGTCACTCGGATGCAGAGAGTCAGATTTACGGTTTAAAATTACTGGCTGGTTTTGGATATTTAAAATGAGATGTGAGAAATAAATAAGGCAAATATGTGACGCACGTTCTTTTCTTGTCATTGTTTCTTCTGTCAGACCTTTTATGACAGAAGATCTTGATGTAGACGCTAATATATGTACCACTTCCCCTTCGCTTCGCTCTCTGCTGCCGATTCATCCGACAGTATCTCAGTCTGTGCGAAGCTAACGACGGCGTTATCTCCTCGTGTGCAGGAAGTGACGCGTGTTTTCATTCTTGTTTGTTAGAATTAAATGGCAGAAGATGAAGAGACCAGGGACAGATGGATCTGTTGGATCAGTGTTGGCACCAAATCGTGGCTTCATGTTGCACCATCACTTCCTGTGTGTGACAATGACATTTCCAGATAGAAACTGTGACGCTCTGCATGTTTACAGTAGCTTAGAAACACGGAGCTTTAACACTTAAATTTCAGAGCAGCTGTGATAATACGCAGCTCTTCCATGTATTTAAACGTGTGTTGGTGCTTGTTGACGTCTCGCAGGTGGATTTGGACTGGAAGAGGAGCAGCGAGTGTTGAGTGAACGTAACCTCGGCGACACAGCTTCTACACATCATTTCATAGACCGTCACCGGCACTCCATAAAGCTGTCATAAACCCTCCACGCCTTCCTCTCACAGTGTGTGCGTGATGCATGCAGAGGTTCAGATGAAACACCACGAGAGGAAAAACAAGAAATTGGTTTTATGGTTTCATTTGAATTCAAGAGGATGTGACAGCAGCACATTTCACTGCTCCTGTCCTAAAATCTGCAGCACACCGAGTCCAAATCACATCTGTTGACTTTGTGTTTCATCTTCACACCAGCAATCGGCTAAGGACAAAGAAGCTTACGGCTTTTAACATTTTAATTTAACATTAAACTGAAAACAGTTGGATGGAAACAGGGCCAGAGACAGCTGGGCAGGGAGGGTGGAGGTGAAGGATGTATATATAATGGAAGGAGCAGGACTGAGAAGAGGCGAAACGACAAACGGCGAGCCACTTAAGGAATGGACTGATAAATACTATCGACAGGAGCAGTGGAGCGCTGCGGGTTAATTGAGGTAATATTGACCTCTTTCTCTAATCTCTTCAGGGGGAAACATGCTTCACATTCATAAACAGGAACATGAGCAGCAATAGAAGCATTAGTGCTCTGACGGAGGAACGAGGGCTGTATAAGTACATGTAGTATATGTACACACGGTATACGACAGATCACACTTTGATCCGATTGGACAGCGTGCAGGTACATTCCACCACGGAGCCTCAAACATGTTCCATCTCTCTAACAACGAAAAAAATGCTTAAAAACCGATGAAAAGCTAAAAAACACGAACGTGTATTTGCAGTTCATATGTGCTTGTACTTGTACTTCACTGAAGCTGGTGTGTACATGTAGTACAAATACCTGTGTGTTTGTGAGCATATCTGCACATGCTGTGTGTGTGTGTGTGTGTTGGGGGGGGCGTGTGGGGAGTAATTATAAGGTGCTTCTGTTGACTAATGAGTGCTGGGGGGGTGCAGGGAAGTCGATCTTTATGGGATGGCAGTCAGCTCTAATTTGTTATGATGGCTGCTGCTGCAACGGCCGATAATTACACACACACACACACTGATCAACACCAACGTCACGCTAAAGTTCACTGATTTGTTACTATCCCCTGTAGTCCACACACACACCCTGTAGCACTGAAACACTGCCCCCTGTCTGCAGCTGCCAGCACTGCACCGAGTCTCTCACACACCAGCTGAGGAAGGACACTTACACATGTACTTTCAAGGTACCCAAACCAAACAAATGATCACATCTAAGCTGTCACTATAAATTCCAGGAGACAATGAACAAATGTGACGTCGGGATTGTTTCATGTCGAATATTAAAAGATTCTTGGGGTGTATTTTTCAAGGAGTATATAAGCAAGTATATTCCTAACCTTGAAAACCTTGGGTAAAATTCATTATTTACCAAACTTTCAAGAAATTAAAGGTTGTAGCACACAAAACACACAAAGACCTTAACAAATATGATGATTTGTTAAGACAGACAGACAGACTGTAGTTCAGTTCCTCTCAACACGACTTCCGCTTGTCTTTTTTCCACCTCACGGTGAAGCTAAGCTCTGAAGCTGAAGTCCTGTCCTACCTGCTGGCGTCCGGTGCAGGTTTGAGGCGTCCCTGGGCGTTGGCCTCCCACACGCTGTTGGCGAACTCGTTGCCGATGGCCGACATGACCTTGATGAGCTCCAGCGGCCACTCGTCCAGGTCCAGAGAGCGAACCCTGGACAGGTGGGTGCCCAGGTTCCTGTGGATGCCCGAGCACTCGATGCAGATCAGGGCCCCGAGGTTCAGACTCGCCCAGTCCGGGTCTGGATGAGCGGAGAGGGAGACGAACGTAAATAGAGCTCGATATATAGAGAGAATTTAATTTCATCGTGTGTTTGCTTTAACAAACAGCTAACGAAGCTGCTGTCTTCTGTAGGCAAAGCTAAGACTTCTGGGTAAATCTGGACTCTTTAAAAACAGTAAGACGTTTCCATTAAAGACGCTGAAGAGGCAGAAATGGAGCCAACAAATAGAAAGGAGCTGTTGTGACTGACTGAGCATGTTAGCGGTTAGCATGTAACACTGGGACTCACTCTGGGCTTCACAGTCGGCACAGCGGCCGTTTCCTCGAATACTTCTGATGGACTGCAGCGCCATCGCCTCCGACTGGCTGGTCAGACGAGACTGAAAGACAAAGAAACAAACAAAAGTAAACTCAGTCTGCTGCCAGAGAAGCTGCTTTTCTTTCACGGAGACTAAAATCCAACCTAAAAAGGATGAAGACAAACTAACATGGACCTTCGATCTCAGGACAGACATGAAATAAAAACCTAATTAACATTAAAACAGAGAAAATAATTGAAAATCCGTGTTATGAAGGAGCTATAACATTAAAACAAATAATCCATTAGTTCACTGGCAGAAAATGTGATAAACGAATTATCATTTCAGTAAATTAAGTGCATTTTTTAAAGAGAAAATGCCAAATATACTTTAGTTCCAGGTGTTTTTCCTCTGTCTTTGATAATATTAAACTGAATATGTTTGGGTTTCAGCCTTTTCTGACATTTTAAAATAAACAATAAATAATTCATGAGAGGAAATAAGTTGTCATTCGCATTATCGATTAATAAGAAAATCAGCTCCGACTGTAACAGGCAACAACTGGAAACACAGATTACAGTCACGAACGTGCTGCGATCAAAATGTGCCCTGCTCCTCCAAATCTTTTCCTCAAATCTGAAAAGATTATTTTAAGATGAAACAGCAGACGGACTACATACAGGTGTACAGACACGCAGACGTCGCTGCTGTTTCAGGTCTGTGATGTCGAGGAAATGAAGGAATAACACAGCAAACAAATGGACGGGGGGGGGAATAAAATGCTGGGTGCCTGAGGCGTAAACACAGCAGGCCCCGACTGCATGTGCAGGTGGAAAATGGCAGCTACAGTAATTGCTGTTTTGTAATTATGTGAATGAGCGTGTGTGTTCGGTCCTGGTCCTACTGTTCTCATCATGTCTGAAACTTCATGAATACATTCATTTAAATAACGCAACCACGTTTAGCTTCGCACCACTTTAGACACCAAATGCAGCAGATGTACGTTTCCAGACCAGCAGACCTCCACTCAAACTGCAGGAGTGGTGCTTGGGATGTTTCAGGGTTTGGGTTGTGCTGCTCACCTTGTTCTTGCTGCTCTCACAGGACTGCAGGCTGGCCAGGATCTGGCTCTCGATGACCTGCACCCAGGCGTCTCGCTCCTCGTACGAGGTGGCTTCAAAATGCCACGTCTGCCCCGTCAGCGACACGATGGTGAACTCAAAGTTCTCCTCTTGTTCTGTCGGAGAGAGAAAAACCAAGATTCAGTTCAGGAACAGCCTTTACGCTCAAGGACACTTTGAAATCAGATACCACCTTGATCTGAAGAACAAACAAGACATTCCTCGCCTGGATGTCCCCAAATCTCCATGATGTCTTTCAAGTAAATAAACTGAATAAATTAGACAATTAAAGGCCAGTGTTCACCTTTAATTCACCAAATCTCTGTATCTGTAACAGTTACAGGACTCGTGTTGTGTGCTAACAACGGACGGGTCTGCTGCTACATTATGAACGTTTCAGACCTCTCAGCTGGTCTGGATCAGGTCTGCTTCCTGTCCCCAGAGTCCAGACTGACATTCAGACTGTGGAAACGCTACAAATAGGCATCTAATAACCAAACTGCAGGTCTGAAGAGTGATATTTGGCAGAAACACATCTTTTCATTCATAGAAAGCTCTCTGACTGAGAGACACCTGTTCTCCCGAACCGACTGCCGGTGACCTATCTGACCCCGCCCCCTGAAGCCAGGATGTTGCCCAAATTACGGGGGCCACCCCCCCGTCCTGCCCTCTCCTCTGTCTGTGGGAGAGGTCAGTCATTACAATCAGAGCCTGCTGGAGGGGCGACATGTGGATCTGTTACCCAGAACCCCCTCAGAGGTCACTTAGACTGAGTGTGTGTGTCATCTCAAAACCATTCGTATTCGCTTTTTTGGAGCTTCAACTGCACCTCGCACTCTGCTTCAGAGGTGTAGTTTCTAGCAAACATTAAAGAATAACAAACAATCCTAAAAGTGCTCAAGGAAGTGGAAAAGTCTGAAGGCAACACCTCCGTTAGCTGACGGAGACTGTGAGGTGTGGTTCAATGCTCAATATTTACTGTATTTTAGGGTAAACGGCCCATAAAGGCCGTGACATTGAGCAGCGATGGTGTGGAGTTGTACAACAGTCCACGCACACAGTAACTTCTTCAACATCCGAGCCGGGTCTCAGAGGTCTGAGGGATGTCGAAGTGTCTGTGCACATTTGGAAACCGTTACCGACCACAGAAAGGATGGAAGTGGAGGTGAAGCCGAGAGCCGGTATCATCACCACACCAGATCAGACAGCAACCAGCTTCTGTTTGCAATTATCCCCAGTGAGGAGGGAAAGGACGAGGGGGAGGCAGAGGTAATCACTTAATCAAAGGACGGCCTCCAGCACGGCTGATAATTCCCAGGATTCCTCAGTTTTTGACCCTCAACAAAAGCATGTGAAGAGGTCGAGATGCTGCTTCATGGATGTAGAAGGTAATGGAGCACCAGGGTTTCCTTTAGCCACTACATATGTACGTCCAAAACGGCACGGGGAGTCGGCAGATCTCAGCGTGGAGGTCGGTAATCATTCATGACACTTTTAGGCGAGCGTTTCTGGAAGCAGCAGTTTCACGACGTGTTTCCCGGGAGTGAAGCAGTGAAAAGATGAGGGGTTTAATCAGTCGGAGCGCGGTCAGGGCCGAGCCCGCGAGGGGACGACCATTTGCTCTTCCTCAACTCCAGTCATTTGGCTAATTGGGAGCGTCTCAGAGCACCGGAGCTGAAGTTCCCCTCTGGCTTCGCTCTGGATAATCAATGGCCTTGTCCGAGGAGAGGAAGGACGGAAGGTAAGGATGGAAGGGAGCGCCCCGAGGCCAAATGAAACCCTTCCACTTCCAGGATAAAGAGAATGAAAACACCTTTGCTGACCAAAGTTTCCTTTGCTGAAGACACCGGTGGATCATTTTCATCTGTTAGGTGCTTCGGGCTAATGATGGGCTGAGCCTGATTAGTTGATGTTAATTAAAACTACTGTTTACAGGGGCTGGTTAAGGGCTCAGGGTTAAACCAGACTTATTGTACACTGGCAGCTGGATGCAGTGTCCACGACGGTGGAAAATATGTGTTGATGAGCTTTACACAAAGAAAACAACTGGAAAGTCAAAAAAAAGGGTAAAGACATCCATGTGTGGGTCTAATGTTGGACCTGAGGAAACAGTTGGATGCATATGAAGGAAGAAAAGATAGGGAGCAGCTGTTTCTGGTTCCAGAGCAGGTAAACAGCCTGCTTCAGGCTTCGCTAGACTTTGACAAAATGGTTCTATTTCTAAAAACATTTGGTGGAAGAAAAACAACACAAAGAGTTTTGTTGCTCGACCTGCGAACAACCTTTTCATGTTGTGTCCTGCCTTCTAAGCCAAACCTTTACTGTCACCTCTTTCTTTCTGCAATAAAACGTGCTACTCAAGCGACTTCTGCACCGGAAACCTTTGCTCGTTCACAACAACACGGAACTGTTCACTGTCAAAAGCTCGCAGTGTGTCACACTGCAAAGTCCCAGAAGCTACAAATTAAAACTGTGTGTAATGAAGGGCAAACTGTCCGTACTGCAGAAAGGGGATGATAATTCAGAGTATTTGGAGGCTCCTGGGTCTTCACCGGGTGCGTCTTCGTTCTAAACGACAGCCCACCCATCAAGCGCCGGTTGAGCCCTGCAGGGTCAGGAGCAAGAATCCCATCATAATTAAATTCCCATGATTCTCTGTTTCCGGGGGGGGGCTGCTTGACAATTATGGAAACCAACAATCCAGAAAGGCCCTGCCTCTCAGCAGCGTAAATTAAATGCTGTTTATGGATTTAAATGCTGCACGCTGACCCAGCGCACCACGGCAGCTAATGAATAAAATGAGGGGGGCATCAGGCTGTGCAACTGAACAACCACTCCCACAACACAGCTGAGCCGGGGCGACGCCCAGCAGCTCCTGCCTGTACAGGGAGAGTAAACCAACGTCAAGTTTAACGCTGGACCAATCAGTATTGTTACACTAATAATGAATCAAATGACAAAAACCTGCCTGCAATAACAACTTCATAAGGTGGTTGAAAGACTCCTACAGCACCGTCACTTGTTCTAAGGATGTAAGACTTTACAGACGCAGTTACAGACTAGACTACAGCCTGCAGACTGCGCTTCGAGCTAAATGCTAATGTCAACATGCTAACACGCTCCCAAGAACAATGCTAACATCCTGAGGTTTAGCAGGAGGTATGTTTGCCATCTTCACCATCTTAGTTTGGTGTGTTAGCATGCACATAACTAGCACTAAACACAAAGTACAGCTGAGGCTGCTGTTCTGCAGGTATCTCGTCATAAACCGAAGTGTTTTTGACCTGATGAAAAGTCAGAGGATCACCAAAGTTACTAGAATTCGTCCTCAGGGGAACATGAATGAAACGTTGAGATATTTCGCTCTGGATCACAGCGGTGGACCTGATCCATGGAGCCGCTCTGCTAACGTGGCTAAAAATGACTCTTGGTCTAAAATAAGCCTGTGCTTACAGGCATCTGCTCGGCCTCCTCGGTGCTGGTGCGCAGGACTAAACGTATGCATGAGAGTACAAACGCACACAAACACACAGGCGCTGTATTGGTAATTACTGCCACCGCTCTCGGCTACTGTGGGCGACATTCACACACACAGAGAGAGGTGGCGCCGAGGCAATTTGTGAACTCTGACACCGGTAACCTTTAGCAGCAGAAACAGAACAAACCAAATATACAGCA
>JAVQJF010063169.1:0-38340 GCA_036023855.1 Gadopsis marmoratus | reverse complement strand
ACACCTACACACACCTACACACACACACACACACACACACACACACACACACACACACACACACACACACACACACACACACACACGCAGGGTGAGTGACAGGGCCTTATTGCAGGTGTAAATTGAGGCTGTGAGGAGTGTGTGTTGTTCATTAAAGCAGAGTGAATCTCTATTGGTTTTCATTAAGGGGCCTGACCACACCGACTAGATGGTTAATCTAGACAGCTCCGCTCCTCCGCTCACCCCCCCCCGCCGTCTCTATTTCTCTCTCACACAAATGAACACACACCTTAAACCTCTCCTCCCACACACAAACACACAGAGACAAAACCAGATTCTTATTTATTAAGCAGAGGTGACAGGTACTGAATAAGTTGTTTTCTGGAACAGTGTACGTGTGTGTGTTTGGGAATGTTTGAGAGTTTGTGTGTGGCCCTACATGTGTTTCTGTGTAAGAAAATCATGTGTACGCATTCGCGTCTGCATGTCCACATTTGTTTGTGCAGCGCTGTCGATCCATGTCCACTCATGAACTGAATTTTCTCCACACCGATGTGCCCGTGTGTGAGTGTGCGTGAGTGTGTGTGTGTGTGTGTGTGTGTGTGTGTGTGTGTGTAGGGGGGACAATCGGCGTCTGTGGTTATGAGTTAAGTCTAATTTCCAGGAGGCCTGTCCTGGCTAAACAGAGTTGACGCAGTGCTGCTGCGACCAGTTATCTGTCACTGGGGATTAGGCACTAACACACATTCTGAGAGATGAGTTGGGACACACACACACACTACTGTTTGTCTCTCTCTCTCTCGCTCTACCTTACATATGTGCCCACACCCTCTCCGCGTAGGGTGGCCACCAAAACACTGCCCCATATGTGATAGCTGAAGATCTCTTTCCAAAACTACAGCCGCAGCCATCTCCCATTCAGCCACATGCGATTCAAAAAGAGATGATTGTTCACTGAATGTGATTGTTTTGTGTGCATAGGAAAAGATTTCTGTCAGAGGTCTCCTTTTGGAAGACGGCACGCTCTTAACAGTACTCTCCATCCCGACGTCACATTATGTATACTGGTGTACTGGAGTCCACAAATATCCCACTTTGATACATAACATACATGCAGTCACATGGACACAGGATAATTTGACATGTGTGAGGGGGGAGTTTGCTGGGACTGTGAAGTGTTTACAAGCTTCTACTGTAGCAACCCAGTTGCATACCAGGAAATACAGCTTGTCTTATCTTTCCATCTCATTACTCCCTCTTTCTTTCGCTCTTTCATTCTCTCACTCACACAGGGGACCTTTTAAGAAAGTGTGTAAGAAAGATGGTTTATGGAGTGTTCGTGGAGTATCTGGCAGTGCAGATGGGATTGTGGTAATACAGCGTCTGATCTCTCAGTCTCATTATTCCGGTTCAGACACTCGGCCTCTTCAAGTGGTCCGGCTGCACTTTTAGCCAAGCCTCAATCCAATGATTTCAATCTATTGTGTGCTCCCATCACTCTCTCTAAGGCTTTGAACATGTGCAGTGCCATCCACATACAGCCCGACAATGATGGAGAATATAAAATTACATCTACAGAAGTCTCGGTCATGTGCTTTGGATCCCTCTTCATGTAAAATAAAATAAAAATGGGAAAGTGAAGATTTTCGAAGTGATGTAAAACATATGGGACGTCTGCTGCAAAGTTTTTTAAATCTAAACAAAAAAAGTTGATTAAAGTGGTAGTGTTTTCAATTCTAAAGGACTTGTGTTGACTACTGACCTTTGGAAAGCAATCTTTTAATCAACGATAATCTTGTGAGTGCAGATGTAACCTTCTTCAACTTAGTGGACATATCTCTTGATGAAATAAAAAACACTTGCATCATCAGATTTACTGTTTAGGGACTTCTACAATTTGCAAAGCTGCAAGCTATGTGAAAATGTACTTTGTTTTAATTTTTTTGACAATATAGTACATGATTTAAATGTGGTGTAGTAGACACCCATATTCTCTCACCAGTACATGAATGTGAAATGCTTGGCAGAAATATAAAATGTGATTCAAGTGTTCCCCGCTGCACTTTCTCAGACTCGTCCGTCTTTGAAATGCAGGTTTAGAAAAAGTACAGAGCAGCTTGTGTGTTAATGGATTTATAATGCATCTAAAAGATTTCACACAATACTCTGTTGGTGCTTGAGTGCCTCATGGAGCTTTATATTATTAGGAATTCACGATTAGGATGATTTGGGAACACTGTTACCAACCTTTCTGACAACAATCAGTTTCATTTTTGGCTCAATGTTTTGTAAAAGCGGTGCTGAGCAATTATTTGATCATGTACATACATTGTTGGAACAAAGCTCCATTCACACGAGACTATGTGTTTAAGTGCTCAAACGGAGCATGTGCACCCTCAGGAGTACACACACGGCATCAACCATGAACTACATTCATTCTGTCAGTGCTGAATAAAACCTTGAATGAGGCTCATAGAAATAACTGCCGACATATACCCAAACAGCTCCACTCACACAAGCAAAGCATTAATAATGCCCCGACTGAATCCAATAACTCAAACTAAGGTCGTTTCTTTTGGAGCTCAGTTTTGCTGCTGTGGGAAATCTCCTGGAAATTGACATGGTTTTCACGGGCTGGTTGTCCCATTTTGCAAAGAGACTCTTTAGAGTTCTTCCTCCTGCACCTTTGACCGTTCACAGCAGTGTTAGCACGCCAAAGATTTGTGGTCACTGTCCTGTAAAAGGTACATCACAGGTGATCACAGATCGCACGTGAGTCCTGCAAGAGCCTCTGTGCAAGGTCCTGAGCTCTGGATATGAAGTTCAGCTATGCATAATGTAAAAATGCTTTGTTTTGGTGTGTTTGCAGAGTTGCGATACTGTAGGAAGGCTAACAAAGTAATACGCAAAGCTTGTTCACAGAGGCATCACGTGCATTTTTCTTTTCAAAATACAGCTTTTGCTTTCTGAATCAAAGTAACACATTAGAGAGATTGTATTGGGCTGAGGCTACTCGCAAAGAGGGATTTAGGGGTGTGTGCGTGTGTGTGTGTCTGTGTCTGTGTGTGTATTCCCAGGGCCTGGACAGGCTATCAAGCATCTATCCATCCTTTGTAACGATCAATATTTATAAACCCCCGCGGACCTGTGGTATGAACCATATAAACAAGCAATGGAGTAGAGCAGGACAGACCACCAAGCAAACACTCACTCACTCACTCACTCACTCACTCACTCACTCACTCACTCACTCACTCACACACACACACACACACACACACACACACACACACACACACACACACACACACACAAGAACAAATATAAAAAAGACAGACAAAGAGACAGAGGACAGAGGGAGACATAGAACGTATAGGAGGTTCTGCGGATTGTCAATATTCGTCAGTTGTCGTAATCACATAAAGAATATTGTAATTAGTTTTTCAGAATAGCTCCCTGTGTGATTTGCTTAAAGGCAATTTGCCGTATGTGAAATCAGGTGAAACTGACTATTGATTATCATCGCAATTCTGCACTTTATTACTGACTCGACGTGATAGTGGTGGTCAAACACAAAATAAATAACTTCAAGAGCTGTTTGCACATGATTACCTATGTCTTTTATGTGACTGTATTATCTATTTTCAAACCCTGTTTGCTAACAATTTAACAGCTGAATGGCCGACTGACAAAAGGGTGGCATTAGACTTTATTTCCCCTTTTACTTCGGAAAAATTGAAAGAAATTCTGACTAAATCGTTTAGGCTACAATTACTGAATGATAACTTATAAGAACACTAAAGTCATTCAACTTAAAACTTTATTTATCACAGTTGACCTTCAGTACCTGCCATATGTTATATGGTGTTTAACAGTCAATAATCTATCATGTCCCAACGTGAAAAACGGTGGGTGGATTATTTTATGCAGGTGTCAGAGGACGGTCACACTTGGTCTCTGGTACCAGAACTAGGACGACCTAAGGTTGCAGCCCCAATTCTCCACAAAAAGCAAAATTGTCAGTAAGTTTGAAGGGTCTAAATAAGATTGCAGCCATCAGAGGCCATTAACAAAGTTTTAGATTTGTAGTCTTCATTCTGTACATGTACAAATGGCCAGGAGAGAGCACCACAATATTATCACTTAAACATCATAATTAGCAACAATAAATAAAAAGATATATTCAGATAAAATGAGTTTCCTGTGATGCTGCCTGCAGGTAAACACAACGTTACATTGGTGCAGTTGACCCCAACTATCCGCCAGCATCTGAGACGCACACACTCGCAGATACGTACAGTACACCTTTTCAGTGTGTGTCGTGTCATCAGAGCAGGTGGATACACGGCGTGTAATTAACATGTCATAATCAATGTGGGGGAGTTTGACACCTTGTAATCACTGTGTAGAGATTAGCAGCCATAGCCCCAGGACACACACACACACACACGTACACACACACGTTTGGAGGAAGACATTATAAACATGCCGACACAAACAGACAAACGTGACATTTTGGCACAAACATGTGGGCATGCATGTGCACCTGGCTGCTCAACTGCTCAGGCTGGCGTGCGCACCAGGAACACACACACACACACACACACACACACACCTACGCACACACACAGAGGGCCTGTTTAATATAATTTACATAATGAGAGAGCAGCCACAGTAATAGCTTTTCCTTTCTCTTATTATCATAATTTCACCCTGGGCGCCAAATGACAGAAAAAGAGAAGGAAGAGACAGAGGAGAGAGGGAGAGAGAGAGAGAAACACAGCAGCAGTGTCTCGTCCTTGTTACCCTGAAACAACTCTGCCTCAAAGTCAAGGCCTACCCCTCCACCTTCTTCCGTTTCTGTCCGTCTCTCGCTGTCCCCGTCTGTGTTTGGAGTTTTGTCCCTGTTGCTTTTATTTTTATTTTTATTCTTCTTCCTCAAAGCTGATGATGCTCTCAATCACTCGCATTCTCACAATTTGAAATGAAACATTAACTTATTATGGATGTTCACAGTAGTTAAAGGACCAAAGCACAGAAAGTGTATAAAAGTTATTAAGCCTTGTTAATGTAATACCTTTTAGGAAAGAAAGAATCTTTTAAGCCAATGAATTTGTCTTGCTATAATAATATATATATATATATATATATATATATAAAATCAAACACACGCCTTCTAATGTTACTAGCGAATTGATTTACTGTTCATCAATCATGGTTCAGAGATTGTTCATCGTTGACATCATAATATCTGACATGTATCATAGTAATATCTAACGTTTATTGAATGCACTTGAAGGTAAGCTCATCTACAGGGAAGTGTTAAAATCTCTGCTATTTGAAAAAGCTTGCACCGCTGTATAAACTGGTATGACAATAAAATCAGTCTCACTCTGGGTAACTGCTTTTGAATAATGGATTCAACATAAAAAGAGGAAGTGGGACTAGAGATATAATCAAAAGGGAATTGGTCGCTGTGGTTTCCTACATACTGTATTCTGTACTAGCGAAATCCTTCCTGCCCATTTGACTTCAGACTCTTTCGGTCTTGTGTCTTATGTAACTGCACACCACAAAACCACACATACCGCAATCTCAAAACGCAGGGACATTTTTAAAATCAATGTGTAAATGTCTGTGAACTCTTCTAAAGCCCCGGGAGGAAAGTGGGGTCATATTCTACTGAAATCTAAAGAGTAAAAGACATATCAGACTCCCGTGTCTGTGTGTGTCTGCAGAATGTCATCGATTTCTGACAAAAATAAGATAAAAAAGACCATGTTTCATCCGTAAAAGAGGGATCGAGTGTCACTGAACACTGAAAAGGAAAAAGAAAAGCAGGGCGAAAGAAGAGGGGGTGGGGAGGAAGAAGGATGCATCAGTATCTTCTATTTGCTCCTCTTCACCCTTCTTGTTGTCGCAACTCTCCTCTTGCTCACTGTCCTATCAGTCTCCTCTGCCCCCCCCCGTAGCTTCTTCCTCATTCCTGTCGTTTCTGTCCTCCTCTCCCCTTCCTTCTCTCACTTTCTCCAGATTTTCTCCATCCTGTGCGTCCTTTTCTTCCCCTTCATTATCTCTCCTGTTATTTATCCTTTTCCCTTTCGTCTTCTTTACCTTCTCCTTTCTTAACCTTTGCTCCATTCTTCCCCTCTCCATCTTTCCTCTCCTACTTTCTCTTCTGGCCCCCTTCAAGTTTCCTCTAGCCCCCCTTTTCTGACTTGCCTTCTCCTTCATCCTCCTCCTTCCCCTCATTTAATTTCCCTCTTCCATTCCTTTCCGCCCATCCTTTCGCCATCTCCTCCTTACATCTTAAACATCTCTCCCTTTCTTTTCCTCACAGTTTGCAACTTTCCTGTTCCCTTCCCTCCTTTTTTCTCAATCCTCTTTCCTTCTACTTTATTCGCCCTTCCTGTCTTCACGCTTTCTCATCTCTCACGTTCCCATTGCCCCCTCTCTCCCCTCATCCCTCTCTTCTACCAAGCTCTTTTTTAATCTCCCCTCCCTCTCCCTAGTATCTACACCGCTCTCCTTACTTTTCTCATCCTTCCAACTCCCATCTTGCTCTGCTCTTTTTCTTTTCTCCCTTCCTTCTCCTTCCTCTGTCATGTCTTCTCTCCTTCTTTCCTTCCTTCCATCAGTTCCCTCCTCCTCTTTCCCTCTTCCCCTCCTGCATATCGACAGAGGAGGCATGCATTTTGCTAAAACATTGGCTGATGAATCATTGATGTTGCTGTTGAGGTTTCAGTGGCGCGGGGGCAGCCGGATGTAAATAAGTGAGGACTAGGTATGGGGTATAGCTAGCTGATATTCAGCCCTCCCTTTGAAACATTGATGAGATATGCTTGTGTGTGTGTGTGTGTGCGTGCGTGCGTGCGTGTAGGTGTGTGTGTGCGCTGGTGCAACTGTGAAGGCTATTTAAGAAGGCCAGATATGACAGTTGTTTACAATTCGGGCCAGACACTGAAGAACTAAAGGAGGAAGGGAGGGCTGAAGTGAGAAGGGGATGAAGGTTGGATGGATGTTAGAAAATCAGGGATGGGGAAGGTAAGGAGGGAGGAAGGGAGAGGGGAGAGGATGTGAGGAAGCAAGAAAGGAATAAAGCAAGGGAGGCAAGGGGGGGTGTGGGTAATGTTACTCGTCTTGGGGACAAATGCAATGGCATGAAGCAGACATATGTCAGGATAAAGAGGTATACACACACAGACACACAATCCCATATGCAAGCAGAACACACATACTGTACACATCTGACATACACCTAAGGAGAGATTAATGCAACACACATCCAAGCAGCATGGAAGAAAAAACGTTAAGTTGCCCAAGAATTTGTTAATTTCCATAGTAAGGTATATAAATGCACATAGGTAAGTTAATACAAGCATATTTAGACATGAAGAACAAATGTATTGCTGTTCACTCTAGGTTTAAAACCCACGTATGTGGCTCTAAGATCTTAATACAAACACAAAGTACTATACAAAGTGACTTTTTGTAGGAGAGTTTCTCGCTAGGAGAGCTCCGATAGCTTCCCATGTGAACAGCTACAAACCGGGTGCTAAAATATTCAAGAACAGTGTTATCGCTTACAAACTCCAACACACTGTTGCTGGAACTTTACTTGAACCTTTCGCCACTCCATTAGCGTAAGTGTCAGCATTCACTATTCTGTGTTACTCCAACACCCTGCCGACTAATAGATGATGCTTTGAAAAATGTCAAACGGCATATCGATGGATAAATGGTCCACAAAAATGAGCAGCAATCAAAAAGATTCCAATTATGCCGTTGTTTGCCTCCAAGCCAAGGACTGTATCCCCAATATCAATGTACACTGGGGAATGTTTGAAAAGTCCTGACTTGTGATGGATCCCCTGATCTTTCTAGACAAATGGAACCTCACAAGTACAGAAATTAAAAAAATTCACGCTGACATGCACACACACACATACACAAACATACACTCGCCCTATCATAGTCAATCACTGTTCCACACCTTCATTTAAAGCATTTTTCAGGCCTCTTAGTGCCTCCTCCCCTCCCTGCATTGAGCACCATTATTACAGCCATTTAGTCCATTAATACATCAGTGTGGTCAGTGCTATTACATTATGTATCAGACGGGGTCAGTACACACTGAACTGTGCTGGTCTTGACTCTAACCACACATTGTAAAGACATTATCTGTTTCCCACAGAAAACAACACCAAGGCACGGGTGAATGATTTAAGAAGACAGGCATAGATGTGCCAGTGTATACTCTCTCACACACACACTGTAATGTTAAGTGTAAATATACAGAACTGATCAATTGTAGCATGTATCTACTGTATATCCATACATTTAATATACAGTATACCTACATACTAACGCAGTTACACAAGCACAAAAACACTTGCAGAACGAATGTTATTTTTCGGAACATTTTAATACGGAAAGCAGTTAATTAAAATGGACACAATTTTAGTCTTTTAATTATAGCTTAACATTCACTTGTACAGCTCTCTGAGGTGCTCTCAATATAAAGATGACACAGGAAACTTGTCCGTTTGAAAATTTAAAAAACACACTGACTGAACTGTTACAGCTCATAGGGCAACTGAAAGAGTGAAAGTGCTAAACTCCCTTTGAAAAAATCCTGATATTTGCCTATTATTTACAAAAACCTTCCTACCTGCATGCTCACCATGACCATTTACAGACAATCCCATGGAGATGACAAGTGTGTGAGATGAAAAAGTACTTTCTGATAACAATCCCAAAACGAAATCTGTTGCATTTTACAAACGCAAAAATGACCTTTGAGTGACTCTACACCTGTCAATGATGATGATTAATAAGCACCCCAAAATGTCAAAACTTTCCAGTGTCCATTGGTAGTAGTGAATGATTGACCGTGGGAGTGATTTCGGACACAGCACTTGCTCTGGGGGGGGCTGGGGCATATCCCAGCATGCACTGGGAGAGAGGCAGATTGCTTCCCCTCATTCAGTGGCCATTCTGCACAGAAAGGCCCCATGCAGCAGGGTAAGAAGCCAGGACCAGAGATGATCTAATAAATTATAAACCAATCACTGCCTTTACAGATGAGAAAGGACGCATATTCACAAGTCCCAATTATTTGCATCAACAGAGTGGCCAAATTATATTCTTTGAAAACTGCATAACAATCACAAACAGACTAAAATCACTTGGAGTCTGCTCTTATCTAAATCTGAATGTTTTGCTAAAAGCTTAATTCCATAACCTACTGCATTATATGTCATGTGATGCTTTACAAAGTCACTTTATGAACTGATTCATTTGCAACTCGGCAAAAGCATGTGAATGTTTAATACCTGCATTTGAAATGAAATCACTGTTGGCACTCGTAATGTAACAAACACATGCAGACACACTCACACACAGGTCTTAACCACACAATAAAACCCCATTATCTTTTAACCACAGAAAACAACAGCGCCTTAAGGTTAAAAAACCAAACTCTCTGAAGCCCATTAGCTATTCACCGCAGAGCAGAGCACTTTAGACTGGTGTTTTACAGTTAACCACTGTTTCTAAAGCACATTACCTACTTACCGCAGTGTGTGTGTGTGTGTGTGTGTGTGTGTGTCCCTCTCGTACAGTTTGTGTCTCGATGTTTGACCATGTGTATGTGCATTTGAACATCTGCGTGAGTTACTGAGTATGTAAGTGTGTTACTGTTTCCTGGCGGTGTGTGTGTACATGCAATATGACACTTTAATGAAAGGAAGAGAAAGACTGGGGTGAAAGAGACAGAGGCACAAGAGGAGAGAGACGACAGAGGAGAACAATATTGAGCGCCGTAAGAGGGGGAAAAATGCAGAGTATAAAAACACACAGACACACGTGGACATCAATACTGTCAAACCACAAAGTCACATCAGACACATGAGACAATACCCAGACTGTGTTACAGTGAGTGACAGAGGGATCAAAAAACAGAGAAAGGAGGCAGAGTGAAGGTGGAGAGAAAGCCATGTGCAAGAAAGAAAGACTACATAAGAAGGAATATATAGCGTGGTGATAAGACACAGGAGAAACAGCAGAGGAGTGACTGTGTGAGGGGAAAAAAGACAAAAAACAAAACCATATTAGATAGATTTCTAGTCTTTTACCATTTTTAACTGTACTTTTCTCCCTCTTATTATTATTATTAAGAGTATCTTTCACGTTGTGTTTCATTGGCTTATTGTGTTTCTATTTCCTTATTTAAACATTGTTTCTTTCATCATTGCAGCTTCAAAGAAAATGCCAAATTTAGGTCCGGAAAAAATGGAAAGATGAAGACAAAAAAAAAAAAAGAAAGCAAGAGTGAAGCTCAAAGACAAATGAAAAGAGACACGGGGAGTGAGACAGAGACAGAGACAAAAGGGGAAAGAGAGAGAGAAGTGAAAGAGAGCGAGTTAGTGAAATTCAAACAGAGAAAGTGCGACGAGGCGGCAGCAGTACATCTTGATCAACAGATGACTGATCATATCGGCGGTGGCCATCTTTCACCAGCCGCCGTTTGACTACACAACGTGACCCCCTGTACGCACACACACACAGACACACACACGCACACATCCATTTCCCCCGACATACCTCGAGGCGGGAGCATCAATAACGTATGGCCTGGCCAGGGGCCTCCATTCACACATGTGCACAAATACACCCCCATATGTGACACTTTCACATATTCATGCATTCACGAAACGCACACACAAACGGTGGTCAGAATAGGGGAGAATGAAAGAGGAACAAAAAACCTCACAATATGGCTCTGTGCCCTCGGGCCTGAGGTCTTACCCCCACCCCCGGACCCCATGTCTTCCTGCTGCCCTGCTGCTGCGCTTCTGTGTTTAGTGACAGCAGAAATGAGGAAATAAGAGGTGAATTAATGGGAAATATACAGTAGATGTTTCCATAAAGGGCAAGGTGAAATAGAGAGCTGATGAGAGGGAACTATTAAAAACAGATGGAGGGAGGAGCAGAAATGGGGAGAGTAACAAAGAAAGGAATTAGAAGGAAAAAGAAATACGAAGACAGACGCATTTTTTTATTTTTTGGTAAATCAAAGTAAATCAGGCGTTGGCAAACACATTTCCTGAATTAAGACAACAATATATGCAAGAAAGAAGAAATCTATCAAAAAATAAGGCTGAATAAATGTCATGTCTATAAGTGATTGCTGTTATTTAGTGTTAAATGTCTTGTGTGATGCTTTCATCAGTGGGCTGGTTACAATCTGACATTTTCTAGGTATATTTTGAATATTGGATAGTGAAGTTTTATTAAAGTGTATAATTGTACCCACCACAATTTCAACAGGATACCATTTAAATGCGTTAAAGTTGTTTCTGTCAACATAAGCACGGCAATGGGATATGTAATATATCCTTCCATGGCTTGTTTTATCATCAGGACAGTGACAAGTCTGTGGTTTCAGCAGCAACGTCTGCATTGTAATTTTTAGTTTAGCTAAAGGTACCTGAGGCAGAGCTGCCTGTCTTCAGCCACTTACCCAAATAGCTGAATGTGGCTGATTGACAATTGGATAATTATGGCCTTATTGAGAAAAGCATGAACAGACTGATAGCATTTCGTGATTCCCTTCATTTCCCAGAATGCCTCTCAGCAGACCCCCACGGAAGGGTTCTGAACTTGTTACATTTGTGTGTTCATGTAAAGCACAAGTGATAGCAGGGTGAAAAGTAAAAGTAAGAGACCCACAAATACCTAACACACACAACATGTTTGTCCCACATTTTGCTCTTTGTTTTGTTAAGCAGGTGGCTGTTTGACAGATTTCTCCCCATATGAATGTTAACACTTCGATACTGTGGTTTGTCAAAACTTTGCATCATCAAAGAAATGTATCATTTAGCATGATTACTTTGCATGCAATTGGATCTGCCCTCAGAGTCCTCAAGGCATCACTTTAACTGAGAGGTGAAAGGATGTGAGATATAATGGAAAAAACATGGCAGCTGTTCTAGAAACATTTTCTGCTATACGACGTATCCATAGCAATCAGTAGAGAATGTGTGAAACTGAGCTCGCAAGATTTAAATGTTGACATTTTTGCGGTCACCAAACTCCTTTGTAGCTACAGTGGACATGATTGACATAATAAATTGACATATTGACACATATTTACAGTATATTTATCTTTCTACCTACACGATTAAGAAAAGTGATTTACAATCAATTGGATTGGATTGAATCACCAAACTACTGAAGAATTAATTTTAATTACAGACAGAATATATCGAATAGAAGAAGTGGACTACAAAAGGCAACGGGGGGATGAGGTAAGGGGAAAGAAAACAAGACAAGAGGAGCTAATGAAAGCATGAAATGAGATTAGCAGAAGAGAGGAGGACAGGAGGTGGGAGGACGGTGGTTGTGTGTCTCCGGCCTTGTGTCTGACAACTTCTAAGTATAATGGGAATGTACTTTAACACCTGAGTCCACCACATGCAAGTGCACACACACGTTCATCTGAGGTCTGTCACAGCTCCTTTGCTCGCTTTCATCTTTTAGTTATATTACTGTCTTTCTGTCTCTTTTGTCTGGTTCTCCATTCATTTTTTTTCTTCTTATTCCTTTGACCGCATTAAACAAACACACCTGGTCTCTAGTTACTCGAGGCCACACATGGGTTCCGTGGGCTCTTCAAAACACAAGAACAGCACTAGATCAATTCTTCACTGCACACATCCAATCATCATACATCTCGGTCTCCTTAACTCTGTACACAACCTCTTTGCTCTGTGTTTCTCCATGTCTACTTCACATACATTGTAGTTACTAAAGCTGTTGTCCAGAATGACGTGGGGGTCTAGAAAAGGGAAGGGAATCAAAGCGACGAGGTTTACCTCTAAATTTGCAAGCAGAAAGTATCGTAAACATGGTACTCTGTAATAAATCTTCCTTTATTGCCTAGATTTAACAATGATTTAACTTCTGCATGAAATGAACACTGTGCTGATTTTACTTTTGGACCTATGAGCACTTAGTGGGGCATCATGGGCTACTCCAACATCTGGAATTGTTTGTATTTATTATTTCTAATTCTTTGTAATACTGCCACTATTGAACTTATGGGTGGCCATGTAGCTGGCAGCTGGAAGTCAGGACTCTTCTGATAAATGTAATATTGCTACATTATCTTTACAAAGGCACTGTAAACACCACAGGGCAGAACAAGCAACATGCAGTACACACACTCATCACACAGGTGAGGTTATAATCTGCACAATCAAAAATCAATCCGTTTCCATGCCGGACCGCTGGGCAGCGACATGCCAAAATGTCTGCTGTGAGAAAAGCCTGTAGACGTTTCTCTCTCTTCTTTTCTCACAGCAGACATTTTGACTTGACATGGTAGAAAAAGCACAAGTGTTACTGATAACATTAACAATGGCTCTGTTCTATTTAAGTGTCCCAGTAAGCCACGACACTGTGGCAGTGAACCAGCATGCACCTTACCAGGTTCCTTAAACTGAATCAGCTATATGACATTGAGTCATCATCAACTTCATTATGTACGCCTGTTCATATGCTACTGTGACATGAAAAAGGCCAATGAGAGCAGTGCTGAACAACGCTATCTGATATTCCCCTAGAGGACAAAGTGTGCCTCTAACAAAAGGTCTGAAATAGAAAGGAAGAAAACTGAAAAATGGAATATGAAAACACGATTGTACTAAATAGATACTAAATCAACTAATCTTCAATAAAATATGAGGCACATACACGATCTAAAAGGTAAGTAATTTTCATAGAAGGTACATGACATAATGTCACTCAACACCATGTGATTTGATTAATACATATGAACCAGTGTAAAGCAGTGTAGAAGCGATACTGTACTAGTGATACTCTAAACAGGATGTGCATATAACTATTTGTACTTACCTTGACCAGGAGGCCTACAGTTACCTAATAAGAAATTAAGCTGATGCACGGCATGTAGGAGAGGTCCAGCCTCCTCTGGGAAGCATGTCCCACCCGCGACTAACACATTTGTGGCACATAAAGCAGCCGCTGCTTCTTAATTGGACTTTTTAGTTATTCCTCTTAATGTTAAATACTGGCAGAGAGGGTTTGAAGACTCATTAGAACACACACACACACACACACACACACAGACTCACACTTCCACAAACCTTAAGGTTGTATGGCTGGGTGAACTATGCACGCAGACACAGACACACACACAAAAATGATGTTGTAGGTGAGCCACCACACACACGGGATAATTATTACCTTCGTATGCAAACGCCTGCAGTGCCCGCCTGGCAGCCTGACGGTTTTTAAAGTGTGTACTTTTCTTATTTAATTAATTAAAACAATCGTCAATGAACTTTAAATTAGTCCAGCATAAAATAATCATTTCCACTCTGTGTGTGTGTGTGTGTGTGTGTGTGTGTACTGTATGTGTGTGTACGAACGTGGTGGACGTGTACGTGTGTGTGTGTGTGTGTGTGTGTGTGTGTTAATAATTAGCAGGCAGTAAAGCGGCTGTGTTAATTGCATTTAGGATCCTGCCTGGGGAGAGAGGGGGGGAGGAACAGAGCAAGAGAGAGAGAGACTCATCTCTTGTTCTTGAAATAGAGAATTCCCATGTATTCTGAGATATAAAATGGAGCGTGGAGCCCTCAGGAGCAGGAAACACACACAGAGCATCTCACACACTTCCACACACTCACACACATATACACACACACACACACACACACACACACACACACAGCCCCTGGGAGGATGGAGCTAACCTTAATTAGCCTAACACTGTGGTGAAATTGATTGAAATGCAGAACATCAATTATTAAGCCTAACTGTTTTCATAATCCCACACACACCCCGGCATGTAGCACATGTAGGGGGACGGAGGGGGAGAGATAATAGGGGGGGTGGAGGTGTGTCGGATGATAAGAAAGGAAAGGTGTGAATATACTGTATGTGTGTGCACACGCTACATTATCTCATCGCCAAGAAAAGGAGCAAGATAAGAAATGAAAACATACTGTAGATTGTTACAGCAGAGCACAGATGGATGGGAACGTACACAGACACATACACTTGTGTGAATTGCATTGCAATAAATACCCAAAAATAATTGTATCAGGTCACATCCTCACCTTCGCTTTTGTAACTTTTTTTCATGTAAGGGAGAGACGGGTGCGTGTAAAGGTCTAAAAAGGAAACTACTCCACCTTAAAGGGTGTGGTGACTGCTTTAGGTGCAGTCGAGATGCTCTTCTACAAGGATCATTTGGCCCAGCATGCTAACATGCGCACAATGGCAATGCTAGCATCTAGGTATCCATCCAATTTTCAATGAGCGATTTCACTCAAAACCACAAATGTCAACCTCATGGTGGCGCTAGAGGAAAAGTCAGGAGACTCACAAGTCACTAGGATTCATCCACTGGTGACCATAAAAGTGCCTACAAAACATCATTACAATCCATCCGATAGTTGTTGAAGTATTTCCGCCTGGAGAAAAGTGGTAGTGCGACGCCTGGCATCCTCAGACCTAGAGCCACAATGGCTGCATTCCATTTAGTTGTCCCACTTCAATGGCCTTGGTGCTGTGCTTGCTGGTGTCATAGCGGGACACTTAAATGAAGGAGAGCCATTATTACTGTCATCGGTTACACTTAAAAAAAGGCCCATTACACGGCAGTATAATTGACATGTGTGATTAGATGAGACGAAACACAAAAATAGCGCATTGAGATTTTGAAAGGACAAGCATTTCCATATTTCCAGCTCAGCCTGATATTTCTTATCTACATAATGATCTGAGATAAAGTACAGACTGTACATCCTCCTTTATGGCCCCATCTCCCCACCGCCGCTGCTACCAGCGACCTTTTGAACCTAACCTGAGTGCAGGTCACGAACGGGTAACGCTGATGTCATTTCAGCCACAAACACACTTCCTGCTGGTTGATCTTAATGGCCTGTGGTTGGTTGAATCATTGTTGGGATGCTGTAGAACTCACAGGTGACCAATAAGAATAAAGAATGTGTTCGAACACCACTTCCCAAAATTGATTCGTGGCAAAGTGATCGCAAACTGAATGAGTTGTATAAAGAATTTGGCCATTAGCGTCACAGGTTTGAGGACAGTTGGTTAGTCAGGAGCATGACTGTTTTGTATTTATCCATTTGGGACTGAAGTGGACTAGTCGTGGTGTACTTAATGGTTTTAACAGTGACACCTCCAGGCCTAAGCCATTGAGCATGGTCCTTTAACATTTTACGGTGAGTCTCAGGAGCATGATTGACAAGTGCGGTCTTCCGAGTCCGTAATGTCGTGACAGATGTGCGTTTTTCAGTTTGTCCACTGCATTTTGAAACCAAGGCCAAGGATCAATGATCTTTCCCAATCCAAAAAGCAGCAAGCAATCAGTACATAATCATGGCAATAAGGCGCTTTTATCCACCAAGCCTAATATTGTTTATATCAAATGTGCTGTTAATGAGAGAAAGAGAGACTATGGGTTTTCCTTTTGGCATTTTCCCAGGTTTCCGTTTGTTGTCTGAATATCTGTCAGTTGAAAAATAAATGTGTCTGGAGCTGACACAATGAAATGACACCAAATGCAACACCGACAGGTGTAACCCAATAGCATTGATGTCAAAATAATGCTTGTTGCTATTGTGAGACGAACATCATTAGCAACACAGCACTAATCTGCTTTATGGGTATAATTAACACACTTGGAACACACACACACACACACACACACAGAGACACAACCGGTCCTACAACAGCTGAGGCTTCAGCCTCTGCTCCCCAATGATAATACAAAGAGCTCCATGTACTCTATGAAACTGTAAAGGCATCTTAAGAAGTCTGTCCACACTTTTCATATATTTATTTTATTTTATTTGCCCGAGCAACAACATCGTTATTCTATTCTTTACACATGTCCCATGACATGTCCAGATATCATGAAAAATACCTATTTTGAATAAAAAGGTGACAGGCCACACCGTCCTGAGAAGACGTCTAATCAGCTACAATAAGTGAAATCACTTGTGTGGGTGTACCGCGGGTGTGCAGGGCCTTTAATTAAGAGACATGATGTGAGAAGCTTAAGCAGCTCCACATACTGAAGCTGGTAAGATGCATGGTTTTATTCACATAAAAATCTTTCTTTGTACAGCTCTAAAGCAACAACAGTAATAAAACGGGTAATGTGGTTCTCCCCTGAAAACCCTTGACCAGAGGAGGCCTACAGGCCTACAGTTCCAGCATCCCTTACTGCGCCCCCTCTCTTCATATGACTACAGCATGCCTCGTCTCCCTGACTCGATGACTCCCTGACCTCCAGTCTATCTTTGTCCCAGCGCTGCATCGCCACAACCCACTGAGTCAGTGGAAAACTCATTTAGGCCTAATTACATGGGCTAGGCTTCTGCCTCTCTTACTTTCTTTCACTGAAGAGGCACTTTCTTTCTTTCACCCCTTCTCTTTTCTCCTTCACTCTATCGCTGTCCTTTTCTCTTTGCTCTCTCATTTCTTCTCTCCTCGTGCTCCAGTTACCAGATCAAGGTAGCCCTGCACTACCGGCCAGCCAGAACACACACACACACACACACACACACGACATCCAACACTCTAGTGTGGCCAAGAGGCCACAAGTACACCAGTACAAAGGCTTTTAGATGGTGCATTGTTATTTCCCCAGGGTCAGCCATAGTTTAGGGCCCAGTCTTAATTAGTTGACATAACTTATACATGATTACCCCTCTTCAGGTCCTATGGACCCCAAACACACACACACACACACACACACACACACACACACACACACACACACACACACAAAGTACCTTTCTAAGACCCAAAGCCAAGAAGTAAAGAGGGTTTGTCCAGGAAAGAGTACACACATCATGTCTAAGGTTCAGAATGGAGGGCTCAGGTAGGTGAGATGTAAGGAACCCTGGGAGGAACCTTACCCCAGGACGTCAAACGGCACAAAAACATCAGAAACAAAAGTCATATTAATGATAGATGACAGTCTGGGGGTCAGAGCTCAGGTCATATGTCAGGACCTACACTGCTATGTCACCAGGAATCGAAGATGGCAGACAGGGAGGGTTAAATGTGTTTTTAAAGTAAAGGTAGGATTTTCAATATAGACAGAAAGGTAAGGACATACTGAGAGACAGATAGCAATAGATAATAGACACCAACACATTACAAATCAGGCCAAGAATTTAAATCTGTCTCAACTGAAACGTGTGATTAAAGACGAGCAGTACAGTAAAAGTGAATGATTTATATCTGTGTGTGTCTGTTTGAATGTATAATGTAGATAAACAACTGTTAACAGCAATCCCAAGAATCTATCGTCTGGAAATCTCTTTAATGGGGAGACCAGTGAAAGCCCATAATTACACTCCAATAACCTGCTCTTAATGCGATGTGATATAGACAGAAAAATTCTCTTCTTCAGGAACGGATGCTTACCAGCAAAGAAATCTGAACCTGCCATCACTCTCCTGGAACGGCCAACCTTGTGGTCATATGAAATCCATAATACACTGTAGACTAACAGGCTGGTGTAAGCTCGCTGTTGCAATATATGCTACAGCGTATGCTGCTGACTGTAATTTACCAACCTGAATTACTCTCATAGTTATTGGAAAGCATTTTGCATTTGCAGCCGATGCACGAGACAGCATGGTTACGGCGCGTCCGATCAATATCCAGCCCATAAAGCAGACGCCACGGTCACAGGAATTAATGTGCTTGTGTCTATAAACCATTCAGAAATATAAACAGAAACTGAAATCCGTTGTGCAACCACAAGAGATAAAGATGACTGCCACCATTACCAGTCTGTATTACACTTCCAGAAAGTTTAGGTACACTCAGGATATGGTATTAATTTGTTTGGGAAATGCTTACTGCTCTGCACGGCAATAGGGCTCAGGGGAGCAGATGAGATCCAAGGCCAAACCATAAGGAAGGAGGGTGAGTATCAACAACAACAGCTTAATGATTCTCTGGTAATGGAGCACAAGCGGGTCACTTAGAAAGAAGAGTCACTTTGGCAGGCAGAAGCCCACTTTGCACACACATGACAATGCGTGCACCAACGCAGATGCAAATGGCAAGAGCCAGAAGGTGCCAAGCATTTGTACATGGACATAGAAACAGAACGTATGTGGCTAAAGGCAGGAGCACGTCCAGACAGATGAGTAGAATAACACTTGTACACGGATCGGCACACGAAAATTTGCCATTTTAATAAAATGTGGTCGCGATAAAGTCAACTAATGAGCTTATTCCACACACACAAACACAGAGTGCCTTTTCACTCTCAAAGACTTGCTCACTTCATAGTCCAACAAACCTTTTAAGCTCAAAAGGTTTTTAATGTGTCTCAATGTCTCTGGGATGTTTAACTGTAAGAGCTGTCATTTCACTAAGTAGCCTGCTGCACTGAGCTCAGGAGGGAGGGCGTAGAGGTTTCACTCGCTGACAGTAACCAAATCTAAATAATTCAGAGGAAGAAATTAACGTTTCATTCATTTGTTATTTATCAATTACTGTTTCAGGATCGTGATCTAATGTGTGTGCGTGTGTATAGAAGGAAAATGGAAACATAATTGCCTTAGAGGTGGAATTGCTGCCAGGTTGGATTTATCAGACGCCTGTTTATCTGTGCTGCTTTGAAATGTGGTTTCTGCTTCTATTGAAAACCGAAAAACTGAAAACCTAATTGGCTCAGGCTGTGACCAACAAAACCTTATAAACAAGACTTTTTAAATCCAGGTTATGACGTGGCAGTTGTGTAAGCACTGATGGATCTCAAAGATAATAGATAGCAGTTCATGTAGAGAGACAACACTGACGAACCATAGAGACAGGTTACACTCCTTAAAACGCTTTTCTCAACACACCAGAGTAATCTGATGTAACACATATAAGAGACATGTGTTTTGGCTGTCATGTGGCATTTACTCTGTAGTTTAACTGTCAAAGTATGTCCTAAAAGCACAGCTCTAAATTAACACATTCACAGATTAACAATCATATAGCCTATTTAAATTATGGGTTTATGAAACCTCAAATTAAGGCATTAAAGTTAATGAATACACAGATTCTCGCTCAGAGGTCTTTCATTAATGTGCTTCTACCTCCCTCTACTGGCTGTTAAAGTGTATTACATCTAGCTCCACTAGTACAACATAACACCCACAGTGTGCAGGAGCCCAACAAGCAGCCAGCTCAAAAAGTGTCTTTTCCTGTTTAACTCAGTCCGAAGACACAAACAATCATGAGGCTTTTAACACAGTTCTTCACAACTAAGAGGCAAAGGCCTCCAGCTAGCTTCATCCAAATGTCAGTTTAAAATGCCCACGAAAAGTACCGTCACCTTCTTTTTACCCACACCTGGTTCCTGCTGGGCCACCATTGGTGGTTCTTAAGACAAAAGAAGACAAATGAGCGTATTTTCCCGTGAGAAGATGAGAGGAAGAAAAAAATACACAAAGACTTTCAAAGACTGTAGCGTTCAGCTGTTATCACAGGAACAACGGGTAGCAGATACAACATCTCCGACAGACAAGTTCTGCTCCTGCAAGAGTCTGGCAATGGGAGTCTTTGACTTTGGCTGCACGTGACATGGTGCAGACCTGAATCTCGGGCTTCTGGGACAAGAAACCAAAATGCCAGGTAGATGTTAAACAGTGGGATGGCGATGGGTAAACACATGGCTTGTCATGGCTCAAAGCACAAAAGTCTGTCTTTTCCAAGACCTGCAAATCGTCCTGATTCAAACATGCAGCACGAGACTCAATTTTCAGTTGAATTAAAACATCTTTATTAGTGTACACTGTATATGTAGAATAGTTGGAAAGCCTATGAAGATCATCATCAGTGTTTTGAAGAAGACAGAAATCCTACCAGCGCGTTGTCTAACGGAATATGCTCTGTTGACAGCAAGAAAGAGGAACAGCATGTATGGGAAAATAAAAGTACAACTATACAA
Organism: Gadopsis marmoratus; assembly: GCA_036023855.1. Taxonomy (NCBI): domain Eukaryota; kingdom Metazoa; phylum Chordata; class Actinopteri; order Centrarchiformes; family Percichthyidae; genus Gadopsis; species Gadopsis marmoratus. The sequence goes on along the minus strand of JAVQJF010063169.1, from coordinate 17,312 downwards.
TAACACCACTAGTGGCGTGTAGAAACTTCACTTTCTCCAAAAAGCCACCTTCTTAAGAATTCCTCAAGAAAGAGCCTCGCTTGGGGATACACAATTGTCATCACAATAAGATAAAATTAAAAACATTTTGTAATCTGTGATTTGGGATGTGGACCATCAAAACATGTAGATGTAGCCTACATGAAACCTCATTTGGTCTCATCTTCCATCGCCAAAACAGACTTCTCGGGAAGTGAGAAAAGCTGGTTGGTTTTGGGGTACAATGTTGGGTGGCACTCATTGAAAGAAAGAATGAAAGAAATTCTGGAAATGCTGGACCCTGGCAACATCAGAAAATACACCATGTATATTTCTTAATGGGTATGTGCCACTGCATAGAACAAACATGTGGCTTAGCAACGATACAACAACCTACTACTGTTTTCATTTCTGCATGTGTACTGACCTTGTCAAAAAAACATGACAGACCAGCAAAAAGACAGGACAGCCAGGTGGACATACAGAGAGACAAACATCACTAAATTGTCTTGCTTCAGTCTGGTTACAAGTGAGTGCTACAACGATTGGTCGATCAAAAGAAAATTAATTGCCAACTATTTTGATAACAGATCTGGTTCCAGCTTCTTAAATGTGAGGATTTGCTGCTTTTCTTTGTCCTTTTTAAAAAGTAAATGAAGAGTCTTTGGGTTTGGGACTGTTGGTTCGTACAGCTCGTGATTTGCCGTGGTCAAACAAACAAACAAAAGCTGGTTGTCCATCGCTTGCTGTTGAGATTTTTCAAAAGTGTCAATCTTTTGGTTTGTGCTGGAGTACATCGCCCTGTAGAAGAGGATGTCATGTCTCAAGTATCAAATCTAAATCTAAAGTTTCTTCAGGATGCTGACAAAACACAGGATTTCTCTCAGACATTACATGATGAACTAAACCTTAATACATTTTAAAATGCAACTTCCTCCAAATGTTGTAGTTTTCATTTAGAAAATGCGAATGTGTTTGCGTGCACGCCAGCATTACTTAAAGTCACGACCACTGTCGGGTTTTCGTCACAGTTTGGTTTTGAGTCAATACAAGCTATCTGGAATGTGACAGTCCGAGCCAAGATAGTTTTACAACCTCGTTTTTCGTGGTAACGTCCGTGAAGAATGCACTTGAGTAAAGGCGCCCCGACTGGGCCACAATATCATGTATGTAAACGCGCTCACTGAAAATTAACAGTGTACAACGATACATAAGGTGTCATGAGAATTAGACATTTGCAGAGGTGAAATCGGCAGCAGCTTTTCCGCTGCATGCTGGAATACGCCATGTTGCTAAAGTAAGACAGAACGCAACAAATTCACCTTCCAAAAGTCAGAGCTGTTAAAATGAATACCAACTGCTTCGATACTGAAAAATAATACTGTATTAGCCCAGCTGCTGGATTCCATCCTAATATCTCCAACAAGTCAGAATGTTTGTTATTTAAATATCTTCATTTTCTAATCACCATGGCATAATGACAATAATGAAGCATATTTTTAAATGGGCATCTTGATTTTGTAACTAGCCAAACCCCAAATGGACATTGGCGGGTTTTTAATAATATGATTAAAGGCAGTAAAATTCCAACACAGGAAAACTGGAGCAATTTGGTTTTCACCAACAATTAGAAAGAAAAGTAAAAAAGAGGATGGTAATTACAGCGACTTGGGCTCTCACTCAGCGGTCAGTGGTAAACTCAGAGAAAATGTTATATCCTATGCTACATACAAGTCATCAAGCGATGATCATTTCAAACAGAGGGCATATTCAAATATAAAGATTTGAATTCTAATAAAAAGGAAGAAAGCTTGAAGACTTTAAATATATTCATACATAAAAAAAATACCTGAAAATACAAAAATGTAGCTAAAAAGAACGTGTAAAGAAATAGCTGTGTAGTATAACAAGCTTGTCAAATACTTAAAGCTAAAATACTTGGGAATGGAAAAGATTTGGACTCTAAAATTCCCGACATAGCAGGTATCTGCTGGCTTTTAAATCAGGGAAAAAAACTCAAATGGTGCTCTTTATTAAGCCAGTTGAGACATTATTTAAAAAAAATAAAATAAAAAAAAGGAGAAACATGTTTACAGCGAACATTTGTTAGTTTTTGTAACTGTCTGGACTTCAATTGGTCTTTTTCTAAATTTCTATCTGTACATTTCAAAGCATATCTTGCTGAATTTTACATCAAAGTCAACTTTCCTGTAGCAATATTTATATTTTCTTCATAAGCATGATGATATCAGTGTAAAACGTTGTAAATGTAAAACTGTGGCTAACCCCTTATGCCTTTATTAGGTTCGGAAAACAAGTTGATTGTGTGGAGTTCCAGTGGAGTGACATGTCTTACGCTGAGAAATCCTTAATTTACTCATTCCAGTTATCTGTGCTGGTTTCACCACATGAAAATAAAAACGCCTCACAGAAGGACAAAAAGACACACTTCTCCGTTTCAGCTCTGATCCACTGCACACTCATGGTGGAACGGGACCAATCGACATAAAACACGCAGAGGAAACGACTTGTCATTATGGGAAAAAGAAAGTTAAGTGGCGTATGAACTGCAAACGTTTGTCTGCGTTACAGTATGTGTGCATGTGTACATGTGAAAACGGGGTATGTAGTATTAACTATGGACATCAATTTGTTCTTCCAGTGGTCACCCCTTTAAGAGCTGATCACTGTCAGTCCAGCGTAGTCAGGAGGAAGTTTGGTCACCAAAACCAAGAAGAAAATTAAAAAAATCCACCTCCAGGCGTGAAGCTGGCTTTGGTTGAACGTGAGCCTGGAGTGGCGGTACTACTGCCGGTCAACCTTGTGTAAACGGAAATCTTGACGCTGAATCAAAGTTGTGCTGTGGTAGGTAGGTAGCGAAGCGGGAAGGCGGACTAGTGGTTGAAGAGACTGTCCTGCAACAAGGAGGTCACATGCTCGATCCCAGTTCTCGTGTCGTTGGACAGGACAGGAAAGCTCTGTCCTGCTTTGTGTTTCGGGATCACGGCCTCAGTCAAATACCAAAAACATGAACGTAGTCTGGTCAGTGATGACATGTTTTGATATTGCAGGGTGATTACAATTATTAGATCCATGATTACTGGAATGTCAACGTTAATCCAACAGAGCTGAAAGGTGATCAGGCCTGCGGTGACATCAGTGTTAACATTCCACTATTGTCCATCAGTGATGTCATTCTCCCATCCAGGTCCACTGTGTTATCTTTTTTTTTCTATTTCTTTGTTTTTGTTTTCGTAATGTTTTTAGTACATCAGCTTAAGACTGCATGGTGGTTAGGACATACTGGGCAAATGTTGTGGAATGTCAGCTTGACTTTGCGTAGCCAGCAGCAGAACCCTCTTTAGGACATACTGGAGCAGCGCACTGATGGTGAACCCATCTGGGTCAGCACCTTATCCAACCACTGGAGGGGGCCGTTGAGATGCAGCTCAATCCAACAGGGAGTGCTGGTTACTGTCTGACGTCTGTAGGGATAAAGTACAGGATAAGGGTAAGGAGGGGAAACTTCTCACTCCGGATCCGGCTGAGGCTCAGTGTCATGGGACTGATTATAATGTTAGTTCATGTTGGTATTAGTTAGTATTCAGTTCTAGTTCAACATAGAAGCATTCATACTCACAGGTATGTCTTGCTAAGATGCAATAATATTCTGATTTGAATCAATAAATACAAATAAAATACATAATTGAACTTGTAGTAGCCCAATACGAAGAGAAGTAGCAGTATTGTGAAATATGTGAGTAGTGGTAGAGCACTTTTATTAAAGAGATCTACAACTACCAAATAAAAAAACCTCAATGGGAGCTTGCATTGCCCAGGTCTGACCAGATGATCAAACACAGCCGACTACTCTGTGGTCCTGCTAGGCTTGGCGTGGGCTCTACAGACAGCCGAGACACTGACAAGCCAAAAACGCCCCCACAAACGCTGCTGCTGTCTGGCTCCTGGGAGGGCGCCACACAAAAGCAAAGCCAGCAGCAGAACAGATGTTTGCTGGGTGGATGGTTGGAGGGCCACAGAGGCAAACGCCCTGTAATCTCTGACTTTTTGCGAAAAAAGGGAGGAATAAAATAGAGATTATACACATGCAGTGCAGATGAGAGAATACGCAAGCTCAAACAAACCTTTTACCTTTAAAACACTTATTACATAATTGACATTGTCACTACCTAGATTTTTAGGTTAAGACACATCTGTATTAATTTACCTTAATTACAAAAGGAGAATCCCATCCTCCTCAACTTTATTTGCTAAAAATATTACCATATCAAGTTGTACCTGTGCGCGGAAAGCAGCGAATCAAAATCGGAGGGTCATTTAATTAGAATTAAGCAATTTTTCTCAAAGACGCTGCTACGATATTTGCAGTTTCACTTAAGGTTCAGGGCATGTCACGCTGGCTTATAAGTCAGTGTTCAGGGCAGATGGAAGTTGCTGTATGCACTAAACGACATTTGGAGAGTCTGCAGGCTTTTGTGGCCTCTAGCCGCACCAACATGACCTCAGCCAGTCCGGGCTTAAATATGGTATATTACATAGTCTTTAAAAGTTGCCTTTTGCTGCCATTTTGAGCTGCGAGCAAACCAGACTAGGGCAGTCTTAAATATATTATAACGTAGCTTATGTTTTGTTTTCCTCCCCATTTGGGTTAAACTGACCAAAAACATTGCATAACCTTTGATTTCCTATAACCCCAAAGTTACATGCTAACAAATAAAGGGTAGACTCAAGATCCACAGTAGCCAGAAACTGATACCTGCTGTAAAGCTTCAGCCCCGCATGCATTTGTAACAGCAGCACTTCTGAGCAAAATAAATGCTTTTCAATAACATCACTGCGATCAGTGGGTTCACACACAGGGGTTAAGTAAGTTTGACCCGTTGATCAGTTGCAAACCAGTGACTGTGCTAAACTTGAAGACATGGAGGGTGTCACTGTGCCACTCTGGTCTGATCAGACACCTACAGGCCTCCATTCATCACAGATGATAAGTAAAAGAGAAAGCGGTGTGCTTAAGAGCATTAACATACCTGTACTCTGCTCCCCAGCCCTTGACAAAGCTCATTCTGATGGTGCACATCCTGGTTAGCTGGTAGACTGCCTCAAACCCCTGATTGACTGACTGGGCCAGCAGTGCAGCAAACTCCTGGTTGTTAAAAATCTTCAGATTGCAGCCTAAAAAAAAAAAAGTAAGAAGATAAATAATAATACAATTTTAAAAATCATCACCCTCAGAGAGAGAGAGAGAGCGAGAGAGAGAGGCAATTCGGACACAGAACACCTTTCTCCATCTTGGTAGAGGTGACTGGACTGTGACATTTTGTTCCATCTCCATTAAAGTCGGATGGATTTTAATTTTATGAGTGTGTTTAATAAAAAAAAAGAAACCTAAAAAGTTAACTATGAATTACTTTACATGTGTTTTCAAAACTGGTTATTTTGCTTTGCCTTTACTGTGGACATAACGTGTATGTCTACAAGATCCATGTTTCCTTTTCTGTACAATTCTGTGCCTCCATAATGATACTGTTCACGCTGCTCATTTGGCCAGGAATGAAATGTTCAAAGTTACATGGGTACAGATGAGTCAGTGTGTGTGTGGGTGAGAGTCGGAGAGTTGTCACATTGTGGGGGGCATCGGTGCTCTTTCTCATGCTTCATTTTATCGATATATGCAGTTGGAAAAAAGAACAATGTTCTCCAAATCAGTGAGGAATCTTTCAATCAAAAAGGTACGCGATTATATACCAACAGTTAAGTTTTATTTGGCAGTAGTGATTCTATTTCCTCATTTGGCTCGAAGCTGCCAGTTAAAAATGGAGCTCAATCCACTTTTTGGACTATAAATGTCAGCACAGCAATAGATCTTAACAGCAAACCAGAAATGAGGCTTTTGGTCAGTTGCATAGCATCCATCTGGCGTAAGAAAAAAAAGTGAAGAAATACTACATGTGTGCAAACCTGGTGGTATCTTGCAAACTGTTGCAGGGTGCCAGCCGTATCGCTGGTTGCAGTTGGGACTCTGGACAAAAATGGCACTGTCGCTGAGGCACTCGGCGAACACCTCCCCTCCGATGTAATACAGCCTCACACCACGACCTGCAGGTGACACCGGAAAAATGTGAACATAATAAAAGGGACAAAAAGAAAGGCAGGAAGGCCTAAATCGTAAAGGAGAAACATCACGCTATAGAAACCATCACGTTTATTCAGCATTATATCCATAATAAAATGAATTGTGAGAAAAATACTCTTATTTCCCGTAAGCTTGACCATTTGTGATCCCAAAACCTCCCTTTTCCTTCGCTGTAGAGATAGATATTAAGTTTGCTCAAACTGTCCTGATAAGTTACTTAGAAGTGTGTTTTTTTGTTTATTTGTACCTATATGCCTCCTTGTCATTTCGACAGTTGCGTTCCTGTTAACATTGCTGAGAAGCCCCAGACAGAAGCGTTCAGAGTTGGAGGGGTCGGTGAAGCCATCCACGGTCAGAGATGGCTGTGAGGCGTGGAACGTCTCTCCGACCCGCTGGTTTAGCTCATAGTAGGCTATTGAGCACCAGAAGGCTGGTTCGCTGTAGGTAACAGGCTGAAGGTCTGAAAGAAAAAAAAAAAGAAAAAAATCAAGGAGGAGACATTTTACATGTTGTTCTTCTGAAATCCTTATCCGTTTCCATTATCCACATTGGTGGATAGCTTTTGACAAGATTTTAATATTTCGGTCCATTTTCAATATGAAACTATTCTCAACTACTTTGGCTCTACAATAAATCAAACTTCGTTTTTATTTTTTACTTTCAAGAGCTATATATTGAATCACAATAGATTTGAGGGAATTCAAATAAAGCGGTCTTACCCAGGCTATGACTGACAGGTGACAGGGTGCCTGGTGACATTTCCGCTGGTGAGCCTGCGAGAAGAGAAAAAGAAAAAAAATACACCTTTTGGTAATGTTTATTACATCTGATTGAGTGCAGTGTTTATGGTCACTGCAGCAATAATGTATGTTTGTCAGCTCAAGAAAAATAAAGTGCGGCTTTGAGTATGACTTTAAGTTGTCGAAACTGATCTTCTGACCCTCGACCCTTAGAGTGTGCCCAACCAGTTAGATAGATGGCAGCACAGACACTCGCTCAACTAGTCTACCTGTTTCCATACTTTGATTCATCTGCTGGTCGCTGGTCTCTCCATCTTCACTGATGTAGCCAGGTGGAGGAGTCTCTGTAAAAAAAAAATAAAAACATGCAAACATTTTAACTAACACACTGCTGAACATGAGATAGGTAGAGATCTTCGTGTGTTCTTTTAAGTTAATGTAAAAGTTTATGCATGTATGATCACATGTACGGTAGAAACCATCACCAGGCGGTTAATTTTAACTTTAATTAATAAATCTAGTTGGCTTGTAAGACAGCTCATGGAAGAAATGACTAAAAACAAGTTCCTGCCCTGCATACAGACCTGGTATATAGTTATTAGGAGGGTCTATGCCAGCCGGGAAGTTGGTGTTTTCAGGGATGGAGTTTGTAAAGTCGTCTAGAGGTGGAAGCTCTGTCAGAATCTCTGTGTGGCGTGGCACCAACACCGGAGGAAGCACTGGAGAGAAAAGGAAACGTCACTGATGGAGGCTGATATGATTTGCTATACAAATCAAAACCTGTATAATTACATGCACCTTTTTTCTAAGCAAGTGTGCTCTTGCAGTAATCGTTCTGCTTCTAATATACACACCACAACACAGACAAAGAAAAACACTTAAACACATCTAGACTGGTTTCCACTACACTAACTGGCAAAACTACAGCGAAGCAAAGTAAAGTGATAATGACACCCCAAATGCAACCAGATAACAGCCAGCAGCAGTACTCAGAGTAAAAACTATTTCACAGAAACAAACACACACACACACAAACACAAGCAATCCTCAAGGATCATTACCAGGCGTCTCCACTCGCTGGTAATGGTAGGGATTGACACACACTTCATCCTTTTTGAGGTTGAAGGCGTACTGGCAGGCATCAATGGCCCTCAGCTCGTGGTGGCTGTGAAGGTCAGGCCATCTCCACAGGCGGCAGTAGATGACGTGGGGCAGGCCCTTACGGTGGGACACTTGAAGGCGCCCATCCAGTGACCTGCGGAGGTTGGGAGGGAGGATAGCCAACAGGTCAGTGATGCGCCCAAGTCTTGACAGGAGACTATAAACTGGGAGGGATGCTTACAGATGTTTGTGCCTTCCTTTAGTTTCTCGTTTGGCAGTGTGTACCGAGGCCACATCCAAATAAAAACAAACAGGGGTAAACAAGACGACTCCCAGCCCATGGCGCTCAGGACGCTGGTTATGTTTTATGGCTAAACCTTATTTTTATGAGACTCACCAGCACACTTGGAAAGAGCCGTTGCACAATCAGAGGGATCTGAAACTAGCACCTTGCAAACGCAAAACATCAACACATTTATCTGCTCCTTTGTATAGTCAGCCTATAATCTACTAACCTTGTTTTACAGAAAAGCTAATATTTATTATAGACAAAACATCTCCATGGAAACCCCTCTTCATTCATATATTCTGATGAGAGATCAATAGGCAGTGAACATTACCCATATTCTGTAACACATTCTGGCTATTGCAACTCCACTTGTTACATACACATTTTCAATAACATAATGCTCAATTATTTCCTCATTGCCTTGTTATATAAAGCATTATTACAGACAGTCTCAAGGTCTTTTGATGGCTTTAATAAACATAAATGTCAACACAAGCCAGTGCGCGGTGATACTGTAGATTACAGAAAGACAGATCAACAGTAGAGCAACATGTGGGCATTACCATTTTTAGGGCATAACATTTGTAGGACTGGAGAGATGTATAGCGATTATTGACTCATTGTGCGTTTGAGTGCGTGCGAGTATATTCACCTGCTGTGGTCAGGGTATCCGTACATGCTTGTAGAGTCCCACTGCTCTATCGTGTGGCCTGAGCCTAGACCCCATAGATCTGAGCAATTACTACAGACACACAAACATACACACATACACAGAAGAATACACATGTACACACAGACACACACACACACACACACACACACACACACACACACACACACACACACACACACACACACACACACACACACACACACAGGACAAGTGCAAAGAAAGGATAAAAATAAAAGCAAACAGATGGTAAACATGAACAACAAATACCGGTATGTTCAGTTGGTCTCTTATTGGCACAAATGGCAGAAATAAAAAAAGATCTGCCCTCGCGCTTTTCAATAAGAGACGCTAACTGGATGACAGGTGATCATGTGACAAATCCAAATTGGAACGACAGTGATGTGGCGCAAACAGGTGATGCAAGGAGCAGGTGATGGGACTGGACAGTGGGTGCCTGTTAAAAAGGTTTAGATGAAAGGTGTAAGCTTACGATTCCTCGTTCCTGTGTGCATCCTGTGTTTGTAAATCACACATGCAAAAAGACGTGAGAAAGAACACACGTCTGATCATTTGACTTGTTTTTAAAAAGGCCTTAAGGTTAAATGAGCTCCTGCGGTGCCCGATTGCGTGTATAGCTACATTAACTACACATACACGAGTCACATTTCTAAGAAATGAGAAGCGCAATGTGACGTCAAACAGGAAATATCTGCATCTATCTACACAACAATGATATGTGAATGACTACACACAATGTGTCAAGGTGAAAAAACACATACAACACAAACGTGTGTATAACAAATACACAGTGAGAATGACTGAAGGAGGCACACATCCTTGGGGGGTGGGGGGGGACAAGGAGATTCTGTTGTCTGATCAGAAAAAAGTTATTGCCACACCTGTCTGTACAAGACCTGCTATCTCGGCACTTATCTGCCAACTCAAATAGTTCTACAACTACAAGCCCCGTGTAGACCATCTCCAGACGCAACTAATGTCTCGCCTTCTTCCTTTCTCACTAAAAAAAAAAAAAAGGTCACCAGTACAATCCCACTCTGCATCAAAAAGCTACACTTGGAAGTTAAAGAGGTCCAGTTATCAGCGTTCAGAAAGCTACCCATGCCTGCTATCTCTAGACACAGCTGAGCAGTGACACGCTTCCTCCGTCACAGTTACGCTTTCCTTCACTCAAACAGAAGTCTACAAAGGCCCACACCTGCCATCTCTGGACAATCCTCCACACGCCTCTCTGACAACGCCTGCCACCCCCCAAAAAAGAAGACAAGAGCCAGAGCAAGTTATCTCAGATGCTCATCAACCTTACTTCTTGGTGTTCAAAGGGAAGTGAGCTATGCATCAAAGGCCTGGAGCGCTATCTACCAAGAACTGCTGAGCACTGTAGAGTAGTACATCCGGACCTACAACCGACAGCAGGGTTCCCCCAACATGAAGAGCTGCTTCAACCAAGCCGCCGTCAATCCATGAAGATGGTAACCAAAAAATAAATAAACACTTTCACTAATTCTGTTTATTCTGAATGTTTACAATCTGTTAACCTATGGCATCAAATTAATACAACAAAAGCAGCTAACCAAACAGTGAGAGCAAGCACTTTATCATCTATTTATTGCTGGAAAAATAAATACTGACTTCGATCATTGGTTCGGCACAAGCAAAGGAGGTAATGAAAAGCAAGAAGGTCACATGACTCATTAGAACTCAAAGAACGCAGGTTGTGTGTCCCAAACCCTGAAATCCGGAGATAAAAAAAGAATCTAAATGTCTTCTTCCGAGATTGAAGACAACAGCAGTATTTGCGTAAACGTCTAACAAGATCACCTTATCAGTACCACTTGAGAAGCTACTATCTAGCCTACATTCCTCAGAGTGAAGAAAGAGAGAGAAGCCTGGCATCAGACACTTTAGCCTCACGTGGTTCTATTTCTGAACTTTTAACCTTTTAACGCTCTTTGAGTTACTCCACTGAACTGCGCTGATCTGCGCCAGCACTGGTGCTCACACCGGTTCAATTCTACAACTGCGATGGTAAGACACAAGGCAACATGTCCTTGCGAGGTGTAAATCTACACAGCATGCATTAAGGCTGTGATTAGATCTGCCTGCCGTCAGCCAGCAATCCATACAGAGTGCATTGCTGAGAAGCTCTCCGCCCACGAGGAACATCACCATCTGATATTACTTGAGTCATGGAAGACGAACCCTTCCATAAACACACGCAGCACATTAGCACCGCCTCTGCTAACCCTGCCTCTGCCCTTTTTTTTTCTTGCCACCTCTACAGCCTCTCTCACCTGAAGGTCAATACAATGCTGTAAATGCAAATACACTATCCGATTGTTGTCTAGCCAAATGCATTCCAGATTTACCTAGATCGCATTGATCTAGGCCATTATAAATGAAGTCTTCCCACGTTTGCTCCTACCTGTCAAAAATGAACCCGAGGAAGCAGGGCGGCGTGGTGATCAGCAATAGAATTCTTCAGGGGAAAGACCACGGTTTAAGACACCATTTTAAACACAATCTGTCCTGCTGAAGTGTCTTGAGCAGGACACTAAATCCCCATCAGCTCCAGGTGAACTGATCTGTGGCTGACGTGGGTGTGGAGTGAACATAAGAAAACACAATTTCTCTGCAGGGACAGATTCTATTATTGATACTTTATAATTAAAAGGAAACTTGAGAGTGAAAAAAAGAAGAGAGGGTAGATTACATAGAAACTTCGAGAAGGGAAGCTCATCAAATCTTCACAGAGAAGCCTAGTTATCTCCCCTTTCTGCTGACCCTCAAGTGGATTGATTGACGTTAATCACATGCTTCTCATGGAGCTCCCCTGACTTTGCCACCTTTGTCATGATAAGGTTTCACCTGGCCTGGTGACATGGCTCGTGTACCTGGTCATGAGACACAAGAGAAATCTATACTGAAAGACACATGACCTGTAACTATTCGGGCTACAGTATCTACAGTATAAGCAGGTTTGGGTGCACAGCGGTTCAAGCACAATTTTCACAAACTACGTTTATTATTCAAGTCTTCAGGACCGTTTCCTGTGAAAGAATATGAAACCATTTGAGGTCAAGGTGTTCCATGTTCAGAGGGGGATGTATAAGTACAATGGAAGAATGTTGATTTTGTTTTTCCCCGCTGTGGCTTTTCTTGTAGAGAACTTTCCAACACATGCCTGAGGGGGATGGTGTGTGCACCAAAGCCGGGGGCAAATATATAACGCCATGCTAAACTGTCATCGGCAGCCATTCAGATTGCCTTGTGTCCTTGTTTCCTTACTTACTAAACAGTAAGTGTGCCTGATAAATGCAAGCTTTCCAGCTCTAAATAGAGGTGCAGCAATAGCATTTATTCAGAATAGATTCAGGCATCGAGTACTTGGCGTGGCCAATGTCAAGTACCGACACACTCGCACATGATGTCGTCAGGAGGTACTCAAATGTGTGTCTTCAGTTAGACACATCAGCATCAAGTTCCATTTTGCATTTCCATTAAGCAGTAGAGGTTTTTTACACAAAATACATTTTTGATTAAAAAAAAGATTTATCTAAACAAACTTAATTTGCAGAAGGACAGAGATGCTGAAGAGTATTGGTGCAGTGCTATGCTTAAAACTAATATGAATAAAATAAAATTACTAAAACTGACACTGTCACCAACTGTTTGAGTCTTTGATAAGCTCTTAAGTCATTTAATTTAAATTTATTTTGATTACATTCCTGTAAGCTTAAACTAAGATGCGCCTTGTAACAAGCTATTTATCAGCCTATGCAACCAATGCAATGAGATGAAAGGCTCTACTGAAACAAGGTCAGAGTTTTGTAGCTGCAAGAGACCACAGCGTAGGCGCGATCAGAGCCTGTCACACTTCCAGCGACTGATCAGAACACACACACACCAAAGCAACGCCGGCCACACACAACGTGAACACATACACACACTTTCTGCATGCAGTTAATGAATTCTGACAAAAGCGCAGCGCAAGTTTGGTTTTGGCATCATGTGTTGGACATCTGTTTCCTCCAATCAGGTTTCACTTCTGCTGCCTCGCTAACCTATGGAAGTGCAGAAAGCGGAAGTGGACCAGTTGTTGCACAAAAAAAGGATTTATGCTTTCTGTAAGGCCCGGCTGAACCCTCCTTGTTACTTTCATGTTGGTTGACACACCTCGCTGTGCGTATCTGTTTTGGTGGTTTTGTGGTATACCGCCATGCACAGCCTGCAGATGTGTGTTTGTGTGATATAGAGCACAACTTGACGTGTGTTAAAGTGCATGGCTCAAAATTATTAAGGGGGCACTTTAAAAAAAAATTAAATATTCAAGTTGAAAGTCTTCATTGATATACATTGTGTAATTCGTTGAGAACAAAGTGACATAAGAATGGGCAAAGTCAAATCAAAATCACAGGCTGATGCAATGATTTATCATGGCAACTCATAATGTGGCTCAGTAGTGTGTGTGTGCCTGTATGCACTCAGAAAAATGTCTGGGCATGCTACTGATAAAGCAGCGGATGGTGTCCTGGGGGGGATCTCCTCCCAGACCTGGACCAGGGCATCAGTGAGCTCCTGGACAGTCTGTGGAACTACTTGGTGGCGCCTGATGCGCTGATACATAACGCCCCAGAGGGTCTCGATTTGATTCAGGTCTGGGTCTGAACGTGAGGGCTAGTCAGTGTAATCGATGCCTTTGTCATCCAGGATCATCTGGCCACCGATGATTGTCCTGCGCCAGGAGGAACCCAGGACCAACTGCACCAGCATAAGATCTGACAGTGGGCCTGAGGACTTCATCCCAGTACCTAACAGCAGTCAGAATAATGTTGGCTAGCACGTGGAGGTTTGTGCGACCCTCCAAGGCTATGCCTCCCGAGACCATCACTGAGCCACCATCAAACAGGTCATGCTGGATGATGTTGCACGCAGCATCCTCTAGTGGGCACAGGTCCCACTAGAGGATGTCAGGCCCTCATTGCCACCCTCATGGAGTCTTTTTCTGACAGTTTGGTCAGAAACATGCAAATGAGTACCCCGCTGGAGGTCATTTTGTAGGGCTCTGCCAGTGCTCCTCCTCCACAAAGGAGCAGACACCAGTCCTGCTGCTGGGTTTTTGTACTTCTACAGCCCTGTCCAGCTCTCCTCGTGTGATGGGCCGTCTCCTGGTATCACCTCCACACTCTGGAGACTGTGCTGGCAGATATAGCAAACCTTCTTGTGACGGCACGTACGGATGTGCCTTCCTGGAGGAGTTGGACTACCTGTGGAACCTGAATGTGCCGCAGTTACAGCCTCATGCTACCATGCAAAACCTGAGGAAAATCGGTCAGGAAGGATCAGGAGAGAGAACTGGTCCGTGGTCACCGCCGGCCAAACCATTCCTTTTTTGGAAGTTGTCTTGCTGTTGCCTTTCCTGTCACTTACACTTCCTAGCTGGACAAGTCGATATCCCAGAGGTTTGATTGACTGGGTGTTACACTGTGATGATTGAGTGTTCCCTTTTATCAACAGTCTATATACACACACACACACACACACACACGTGTGTTTGTGTGAGTACTATGTCCATGTGTATGAGTTTGTGTTTTACCTACATATCTTGACACGCATGGTTTGTTCCAGTTCCCTGTAACAATGGCCATGTTGTGTATGTAAACATGTACAAGACAGAGCCAGAAAGGCAAAGAAATCCAGGTTCTGTGTGTGTGTGTGTGTGTGTGTGTGTGTGTGTGTGTGTGCGTGTGTCCTCATCTCACCTGGGTATGGTGACACACTTTGTGTTGCTGTTCTGAGTGCTGATGGCTTTCTCTAGCTCATCCAGCTGCCCGGTCTTCTTCACCTTCTTCACCAAGCTCTTCACCGCTTTCTCACACCATTTCTCCTCCTGCCCTCCTCCGTTCTGCTCCCCTACTCCCCCAATTCCTCCTCCGGCGCCTCCGCTCCCTGCTGGAGTCTTCTTCCACCCCAGGAGGCGCTTCACTACCGGGGGAGTGAAGGGAAGGATGGAGGACATGGCGGCCCGCGTTTGTATGTGTATGTGCGTTTGCGTGTGTCCTGCGTGCGTTTTGCTGCCCCTCTTAATCTGACGTAAAGAGGAAAAGGGAGAGGGGAAGGAGGGTGATGGGTTGTTGTCGAAATTCCCACTGGAGTTTTTTTTTAAATATATGTATGTATTTTCTAATTACTAACTAGTCAGAACTAAGGCATTAGTCTAAAGGAGTTTTGGGAAGTATCAGATGGTAAGCACGCAAAGTAGGGAGCGGAGAGCAGTGCATCCAAAGAAACCTAAGAGAGGGGAAGAGAAGAGAAAGCACAAAGAGTAAGACAGTTCAGAAGATGAACAGTCTGACGTGCAGCTCATTGCATAATATTTTCTTCTAAAATGATGACATCAATTATGTCCACACGTCCATATTCATGCGGTTTAGTTTTTTCCTTTTTGCCCAGATCACGTCTATCATAATAGCCCCCTGCTGCGAACTCTGCCGGCATGGTACCGTACTGTATGTAACAGCCAGACTGGCAGTTTGGAAGCATTAGCCGATTCTGTTTCATGTTCAGCATTCGTTTGTACTGTTGGTCAGACACCGATGAATACATTCTGCAGGCTGGTGCACACGTTGCTGTGACGACATCAAGCTTTTCTAATTTACATCCTTTAACACAGAAACCAATTTTGTTTTAAAGTACACAATGCATTGCAGGATACTAAGGAATAATTGCTTACAGACTGCACATTTTGGAAGAATTTGGACAAATATAAAAAAGTATACATGACATACACAACTATACTGAATATGACTGTGATAGTTTCAGAAATTCAGTCTTTTAAAATGTCCCACTGATAAAAAGTTCCAATTTTCTCTATATTTCTGAAAACTTAAGTGATGCTTAAAGTGGGCAGATGTATCCTTTATTTACTAAAATGTGTTTTTACCAGTGGCAATGTATCATATATCATCAACCAGCATTTCACTATATATACTGCACATACCAAATTGTTGGGTCATAGGTCAGGTACTTGACCTCACAGTTGCTGTTCATACCACTGTAGCGCTGCACAAATCACATAGAAACTTTCAACACTTAGTATTCCAGACCTTGCACATTTGCATAATTATAGATTTTACTCTAAAATGGTGAGGGTGTGATCCTGTGTCACAACAGATGGCTTCCTTTCTTTATTTGATGAACCTTTTATAAACGCTCATGTACAAGCAATCTGTTTTTTTATGGACTGAATATATATATATATACACACACACACACACACACACAACAACACACACACTAAACAGTTGGTTCTGGGCGCTGACATGAGCTCTGACTTGTAACTTCATCCAGTATTTTAGCTCTTGTGTTATTGCCAAGATCCATTTTCCAGCCTAATGAAGAAACACACATGCTCAGACAGAGTATTCTCTGTAGATCCTTTCTGGATTTGCTCCAATCAAATTATTAAATCAAATTCGAAAAACGCAGGCTATCTTCCCCCCCCGTGCACCCAGTCCGCTTCGATGAGAAACACTTCTTCTGTCTGGCGTACAGATTAGTGCACCAACTTATTGATCAGCGACACTTAGATGAATACAGACAGAGACCCACTCTGTGCTGCAGATTTCTCAACTCAGCTGCCAGGGAGGAAGGGATAGCTGTCCTTGGCATGTTACTCTGAAAGTCCAAGCTCCTTCTAAGAATTAATTTCACTGGCTTAACCCTTGGACTGCTTACCAATAGTGCAAGAGTATGAATGGCTTTCAGCAGGAGCAGACCATTCCTGAAAATAATTAACTACAGTCTTAATCTTGGATCCTGCAGTTGGTTGATGTTGTCTAAGCATTAAAGCATGCAATCCATTAGGGCCAGCACACACTACATGAAGGCTTAGGTGCCAGAATAAGGGGAATGCTGGGAAAACACAACGCGCAAGTCAAATACTGTAGCTTGGTCATTGTCTTGATTGGGGTCATTGGAAAGTAAAATAAAAGGAAGACGGTAAATGTAATATAGTGGTTATTCCTTCCGCTAAAGGCTGCTAAGACAGCATGAGGAAGAGTTAAACTCCCCGCAGCAACAGAAGCCTTTCAAACTGAGCAGAAAGTCTTAATGGAAGGAACAAATCAAAACATTAAAAAAAATAAATAAATTAAAAAAAAGCACAAAACGTGCTGATGTGGCCACAAGGTGGAGGTCTGCTGGAAATGCTGACCACGACAATCGGGGCCTTGTGGGCAAAATAAACAACCTTATGTTGTCTCGTGTTTTTTTTTGGGGGGGGGGGGGTTGTGAGAAGTTACCTTCTGTTTGTAC